>JAWNNP010003348.1:0-175041 GCA_035044805.1 Leucophenga maculata
GTCGGCGAGCACGACAATAGCCGTTAAAACGTAAATTTAAAAATAAATAGTGTTAAGAAAGAATAGAGTTAGGAAACAAAACCCATAGGGTATTTTTTAAGTAATGGGAAAAATAGTACTTTAAGAACCGACGCTAAGAAAAGCGGGCAAATGACACGCGATAATTACAAAGAGACGCTAAAATTAATAAACATTATTTCTGAAAGAATTAGGCGCGAGCGCAAACAAGTAAGTTAATAAATCATATCATAGTATTAAGTTCATCCTATGTATCATTAAAGGTTATTAAACAATCGATATAAACAACGAATCGACCTACTGGCGTTTATTGACATAGCTCGCGCTGAAAGAATGAGTGCGTAGTTCGCTTCAAGATAGCGTCACCACAGCCCATCGGTGAACATTACAAGGCAACTGCTGTTCGCCGGCATCGTTGCATCTAGGCAACTTTTGTCCGCCGGAGAACAGTATAGAGAGTGAAGGAACGTCGGCATCGTTGTGTATGGCGACTTCTGTCCGCCGGGCGTTTCTGATATTCAACATCTACCGGCATCGTTGCGTGTGGCAACTTCTGCTCGCCGGTAGAGGGTAAACATTTGTCTGGAGCCGGTTACGTAAAAAGGTTACTGACCGACGGCCATAATAGCTTGTTATCGACCGGGACTGTGGGGCGTTACATAGAGCCGACTGAACTCAACAACACTAAAGCGAGGATACGCTACGACATCTTTAATAACTTTTTTGTGGTAATAAACGGAGCAGAGTCGAATATAGTGTATTCGATATGAGCAACATGGAAAAGAAGGAAGACTTTTCAACGCCTGTCTTACGGAGAAGCGGGCGCTACACAAAGAAAGCACATACTGTGTCAGAGAACGACGCTACCGATGATGAATCGGAAATGACTATTAAACCGAATTTACCAGGAGCCGTGAGCGGTGATTCGAACAAATTGGATGTCATTCTACAAAAAATGGAATTGATACAGACGAGTCAAAATGTTCTTCAACTGAATGTTGAATCATTTCAATCAGGCTTGAAAGCCGAATGTGAGGAGCGCGAACTACTACAAAATGAATTTACAAAACTCGTAAAGGAACAAGAAATAGTTCAAACAAAGGTCAAGTCCCTGCACGACGACCAGAATGCTGTGGAGGAAAATGTTAAGACAATTTTAGCAGAGGTGAAAGCAGTCCAAGCAAACATTGGATTGTTACAGACAAATCATGAGGCACTTAAAAGCTACGTGACCCGGCCAAAGTTAACACAACAGGTAGGCATGAATATGGAACAAGTACAATCGACGTTTGCACAAGCATTGTATCCATTGCCAGCATTTTCTGGACTGCCGGAACAATGGCCTGCATTTATAGCGGCTTTTAAACAATCTACTGAGGAGTACCAGTACAGTAATTTACAAAACTTGTTTAGATTACAAAAGAGCATCGAAGGACCTGCAAGAGAAACAGTACGTTATCTTCTAATCGACCCTGCAAATGTAGCCGAGTTAATTAATACGTTAGAGTTCACGTATGGACGTCCGGAGTTATTGATACAAGATCAACTATCACAGATACGAGCGCTACCAGTAATAGCAGAAAGGAATATCGACCAATTCCTTGCGATGGCTACCCGTGTACGTAATATGGTAGCACTACTGAACACAGACGCAAGCCGTCACGTACTTTCGGATACAATACTGCTCGCCGAATTGGTATCAAAACTACCTTTTCAGAAAAAAGAAAAATGGGCTGAATATGCTGGAACAATAGCACCAAGAGCAACTGCTGAACACTTCTCAATATGGATGACAAAGTGTGCGCGCAATTTATCAGCACTTGACATTAAACCAATAATCGGAACCAGACCTGGTACCTACACTTCACAACATACCCAACCGCACAATGGGGGTAGGGTCGTCCTGAATATCACGGAACCAGTATCTTCAGTAACTGTTCGTAGTACATGTGCCATATGTAAAATGCACCACCGAGAAATTTCTTGTTCAAAATTTCTGAACTTAACAGCGGCTAAGCGTTGGGCCACCGCTCGACGTCTAAATTTATGCTTCGGATGCCTACGCATCGGTCATTCATTTAATGAGTGTAGATCGAAAATAGAATGCCCATACGAGGGTTGTGTACATTGGCATCATGAGTCGCTACACCTACCGGAGGACATTAATGAGATGTCAACTATAAACAATACGTATGCTCAGAATCAGGGTACGACTCAAGTAACCGATCCAGAATCCCCCTCACATGCTATATATAATTGTCAAGAAATGCGGAACAACTCACCAATACTATTTCGAGTGGTGCCTGTTAGTTTATACGGTCCGAATAGGCAAATTAAGACCTTTGCACTACTTGATGAGGGCTCATCGTTTACAGCAATCGATTCGGAGCTAGCGGATCTTCTTGAATTACGGGGTCCGGAGTCTACACTGACCTTACAGTTCATCGGACAGAATGCGGTATCAGAAATATCTCGGGAGGTTGATTTTCAAATCAGCGGACAAAGTAACAAGTTACCACGTTTTGCGATTAAGAATGCACGAACGGTGCATAATCTGAACCTGCCTGTTCAGACACTACAAATTTCACCAACGGATCATAAACATCGACATCTCAGAGATTTGACTGGGATCGGATATCAGAATGCCAGACCAAAGCTTCTAATTGGCCTTGACCACCATCACCTAGGCATAGGTACAAAAACAAGAACTATCGGAGGAGGACCTACCGCTTCAAAAACACCCTTAGGCTGGGTTATATATGGAACACAACCGATAACGACAGTACGTGCTACATGTCTTCACAGTGAGCATAGTAATGACTACAACAGGCTCGCACAAACTATTGACGATTACTACTCTACAGAGAGTTTCGGAGTAAAGGCGCCAATAAAGGTAATGGAATCCGACGACGACATGAGAGCTCGAAGAATAATGACATCTACAACTAACAATATAGGAAATAGATACGAAACAGGGCTTCTATGGAAATCAGATAAAGTTCTACTGCCAGACAATCGTGAGATGGCTTTACAACGTTTCCGCTCAATTCAACGAAAATTGCGCCGTGAACCAGAACTCAGCAAAATGTATGAACGCCAGATAAACAGCTATATCGAAAAGGGATATGCCCGCAAACTAGATCTAGAAGAGGCTAATACGCATGATGGCAGAACTTGGTACCTCCCTCACTTCAGTGTGCAATCGGTCAACAAACCTGGGAAGCTCCGGTTGGTTTTCGATGCAGCAGCGGTTGTACACGGAACCTCTCTCAACTCGACACTAATAAAGGGCCCTGACTTGAATCAACCACTTGTAAAAATTTTACATAACTTCCGTATGCGAGCCGTGGGAGTCTGCGCCGATATTGCGGAAATGTTCCATCAAGTTTCGATACGGAAGGAAGATCGGAAAGCGCAAAGATTCTTCTGGAACAGTTATGAAACAGAGCGACCGCCAGACGTATACGAAATGTGCGTTATGACTTTCGGCGCATGCTGTTCACCTACCTTGGCTCAGTTTGTTAAAAATTTGAATGCTACACAACACGAGAAAGAATTTCCTGAAGCAGCAAAGGCAATTCGAGATAATCACTATGTGGATGACTATGTAACTAGTTTTTCAACGGCAAAGGAAGCCATACGTGTGACTCTAGAGGTCGTAGAGATACATAAACGTGGAGGGTTTCACCTAAGGGGCTTCACATCAAACAACACAGAGACGCTCAAAGTACTTGGCGCAGCGACGAACGAAGACCCGGTCGACTTACATCTCAGTCCTGAATGTCGGGAGAAAATCTTGGGTTTACATTGGAACACACAACTGGACGAATTTATATTTGTAATTCGATTCAACAAGGTCCCACAAGAGGTTATATCCGGAATGCGTTTACCAACCAAACGGGAAGTCCTAAGTGCAACTATGTCCATATTTGATCCCTTTGGATTTTTGGCGGACTTCACACTTCAAGCTAAATTGATCGTACAAAAACTATGGCGAGCCGGTGTCGGATGGGACGAGACTATTCCATCGAACATAGCAAGGGTGTGGCTGTCCTGGCTCCAAGAAGTTCAAAACATTCGACTATTTAGAACCCCGCGTTGTTATTCAACACACATGACAATGGCGGACGAGGTACAACTGCATATATTCGCTGATGCGAGCGAATCGGCATTCGCTTCCGTGGCATATTGGCGCATTAGATGCAATGAACAATGTGACATAGTTTTTATTGTTGGAAAATCTCGTTGTGCACCGTTGGCCACATTAACAGTACCACGGTTAGAGCTGCAAGCAGCGGTGATGGCCGCTCGTTTGTACCAAAACATCACAACTTGCCACGAAATCACTATCAACAGAGTTGTGTTTTGGACGGATTCACGTACCGTGCTGCAATGGATAAAATCTACTGAGCGGCGATTCAAACCATTTGTAGCACACCGAATAGCAGAAATATTAGAGAATACAGACGCATCGACCTGGCGCTGGGTGCCGACGTCACTGAATGTGGCCGATGATGCTACTCGAACATGTAATCAACCACAATTTGATCCCAATAGTCGTTGGCTATGCGGTCCTCAGTTTTTGTTGAAAGATGAAAAAGACTGGCCTTCTACATTGCCAACTAACGACATCGAACCTTCCGTAAATCTCGAAGAGATTTCTACACGTTTTGTAGGTATGACCATAAACGAAACTATAATTCAATTCAACAGATTCTCGTCATATACAAGAATTCGGCGCACGGCCAGTTGGATGTTACGATTTATCAATAATACACGCAGGCGCATAAACAAACGGCAGACGGGCGAGCTAACAATACACGAAATTGCAACAGGTACTAACATTTTGTGTCGATTAGTACAGAAAGAAGGGTACCCATCAGAGTACGAAGCGCTAGCTAATGGAACGCCAATCAAGACAACCAGTAAAGTTTATGTACTGATGCCTTACATAGACGACAACGGACTAATACGGCTGTATGGAAGAACAGATGCTGCAGATGCACGTTATATGACAAAAGAAGCAAAAAGGCCTATACTATTGCCCCAACATCATCCATTTACTCAACTACTCGTTCACTTCTATCATGAACGAATGCATCATCAATTGGAAGACACAGTTATCTGTGCGGTAAGGAAAAGATATTGGATACCACACCTACGTGTTTTAGTACGCAAGGTTAAACGCAACTGTCAACATTGCAAGATCCAAGCGGCAGAGCCGAAACAGCTAATATTAGGACAATTGCCACCAGATCGTGTCACACCAGGTGGATACCCGTTCCAATTTACCGGTCTGGACTATTTCGGCCCAGTTAAGGTTACTGTTGGGCGACGCAAAGAGAAACGATGGATCGCTCTATTTACGTGCCTTACGACTCGCGCCGTACACATGGAAGTGGCCGAGGACCTTTCAACAGCAGCGTGTTTAATGGTCATCAAGAATTTTGTTAACATCCGCGGAGTTCCAGCCCGTATACGATCGGATAAAGGCACCAATTTTGTGGGTGCTGATGGCGAATTGCAAAGAACAACAGACATCTTCGATACGGCTACGATTCAACGAGAACTATCAACTGAAGGAATCGAGTGGCTTTTCAACTGTCCCTCTAACCCAGAAGCTGGCGGTGCCTGGGAAAGATTAGTTCAGAGCGCTAAGCGAGTCTTAGCTCAAACGCTCAAATCGGTTGCTCCACGCCTGGAGACTCTCAGAAGCCTTGTGATTGAGGCTGCAAATATCTTGAACTCTCGCCCGTTAACCCACATTCCAGTTCATCCTGGTGAGTTAGAACCAATAACCCCGAATCATTTTTTACTAGGTCGTGTCAATTCAACTACAACCTCCGGTCCAGAGGAACCACGTCAATTAAACAACCGGCGGCAATGGGTGGTTTGTCAACAATTAGCGCGAACCTTTTGGAAGAGATGGGTAAAGGAGTATCTACCGGAACTGACTCGACGTACCAAGGAGTACAAAGGCATGGCTATAACTATACAAAAAGGCGATTTAGTCCTAGTGTGCGACGCTTATCAGTCTCGTGGAAACTGGTTACGTGGCAGAATTGAGCAAACGATAACTGGAACAGATGGGATAGCACGAATAGCCAAGGTGCGCACCAGCAATGGAATAATATGCCGGCCAATGTCTAAGCTCGCGAAGTTAGACGTAGATGGTGAGACAGTTTCTCACGGGGTCCGGGATGTCGGCGAGCACGACAATAGCCGTTAAAACGTAAATTTAAAAATAAATAGTGTTAAGAAAGAATAGAGTTAGGAAACAAAACCCATAGGGTATTTTTTAAGTAATGGGAAAAATAGTACTTTAAGAACCGACGCTAAGAAAAGCGGGCAAATGACACGCGATAATTACAAAGAGACGCTAAAATTAATAAACATTATTTCTGAAAGAATTAGGCGCGAGCGCAAACAAGTAAGTTAATAAATCATATCATAGTATTAAGTTCATCCTATGTATCATTAAAGGTTATTAAACAATCGATATAAACAACGAATCGACCTACTGGCGTTTATTGACATAGCTCGCGCTGAAAGAATGAGTGCGTAGTTCGCTTCAAGATAGCGTCACCACAGCCCATCGGTGAACATTACAAGGCAACTGCTGTTCGCCGGCATCGTTGCATCTAGGCAACTTTTGTCCGCCGGAGAACAGTATAGAGAGTGAAGGAACGTCGGCATCGTTGTGTATGGCGACTTCTGTCCGCCGGGCGTTTCTGATATTCAACATCTACCGGCATCGTTGCGTGTGGCAACTTCTGCTCGCCGGTAGAGGGTAAACATTTGTCTGGAGCCGGTTACGTAAAAAGGTTACTGACCGACGGCCATAATAGCTTGTTATCGACCGGGACTGTGGGGCGTTACATAGAGCCGACTGAACTCAACAACACTAAAGCGAGGATACGACCCTATTTTTCGTCATATGCTGGAATTATTTTATCGTCCATATACATAAGTCATTACTGTACCATCTTGAATTAACTCTCGCAACACAGCATTTATGTATCTACAGAATACTGCTGTTGAGTTAGAAATACCGAATGGCGCTCTTGTAAACTCGTATTGACCATTGTGAGTTACAAATGCAGTGTATTTCCTCGACTCTTCTTCTACTTCTGCTGCACATAAAACCTTCCCAAATTCTTCTATCAATTGTGTTTTCAATACATCCCAAGAACGAATTCCTGAAAGTCTTCAAACAAAAATTTTGCACCCCCTGCCAACAACTGCTTTGCATAAACAAATTTTTGCAAATTGTTCCATTGAACTGTCTCAGCCATATCCTAAAACTCTGTAATCCACTGATCAATCTCTATAGAATCGGTGCCCGAAAATAAAGAAAAAATCTCTAACATCTTTTAAAGTAAAAGAACTCACATTTTGTTCGTTTGTCTCTTCTACTGAAATAAAACTGTCATCATTAATATTTTTTCACTGCGTGCCCATAGTGCCGTAAGAGTCTGTCCTGTAGTTCTTGTTTTCTACCCCCTACATCTAAACCAATTTCTCGTAAGCGTTGTTTAAGATTTTCAACGGTCAATGACAAAATTTCAGCTGAATCCATTTTGAAGTCGTTAGTGCGAACTTGTGGAGTTACAATTGGAATTGGAAATTGATTGTATAACAATTTTAGATAATTAATATTTTCCAAATTAAATAATTAATTTTACCTTAAAAATCAGCATACCCTTCTATTCGTCTTCTCCTGTGTCCTCTTGCTTCAAATATAACGATTATAGCTAACACATGTGTTGCTCTCTGCTTGCAACGCGTTCACTCTTCTGCTTGACGGCTGGAAGTTGTAAACGGCTGCTTCTTGGTTGTACTCGAACAATCTACTTTAAACGATCTTAAATAACTAAAAAGAATGCTGTAGATGACTATCGTGTATAAGTAGAGCTTTCAAATATATTTCTTGGCGGAGATAGAGATGAGAAATTTAAAAGTCGATGGACGGCGAGAGCAAATAATTTATTAAAAATATCTTAGCTCTCAATTCCGCATTACAGACAAGAAATAGATAGCTCTATTACACGTGTGCCCTTTCAACGTGAAATCCTACGTAAAGCCTTGGCTACAATGCACTTTAGCAGTACAGGCACCATACCAGTATTTATGCTTTTTGAGGACCATGAAGGCTTACGAAAGAATCGACAAAAAGCAACTTTACAGAAGTTCTGCCAGCATTTATGGTATTTAATGCAAGAAGTATCTGTCTTGTCTATATTTGATGGTAATGAAGACTAGGAAACACATAGTACATTGTCTCATTATACTAAGAAAAAGGTGCTGGCACTGGGAGTAGTTAACGATGCGGCTGAAGAAGCGGTTAAGTTAATGTAAGATTTCTATAGATGTCTTACTATGGAAAGGGAACAGGTATAACCAGACTTCAGAAAGCAATCCTAATAAGAAAATTTTGTAAAAAATGTTCTATTAATAATAAATACTTAATAAATATTAAATACGACTAAAACTGTGTTTCATTTGCTGAAATAAGAATAAAGTTATAGAACCTCTCTATGGCTACCATACCAACTTTGCATTCTAAAGTTTGACATCAAGCCGGCATGGCTTATTGTTATCCGTTCGCCATAATATTTATTTTTTAAGTAATTAGGGTCAAATGGAAATTTGGAATTATAGCCTGTAACAGCCTAATATAGAGCTTCTTTAATGCGAACTATGCAGAAACATCTTGTAAATATTAAATCTTTTGTTTTTCTGTTTTTTAATAATAATTCCAAAAAAAAATACAAACCTAATTCGCATGTCAGTCTAATAGAAGCAACTGCCATGAGACTGCTAAGACTGCTTATTACATCCGTCCGCCATTTTATATATATTGTATATGTATGCTGTTCCTTTGTCAATTATGGGCTTGATACTTTAATAGCGCCTTCATTATTTCATTTGCCAAAATAATGACAGACGGACTTTTTACCATTCTTCTTCTTCTTCTTCTTTTTTTTTTTTTTTGTTTGCTGCTCTGTAAACAAATTCATAAATATTCTGCACCAAAAGCGCTCATTTCTCTTATTGCTTGAGTGTGCTCATGCTTTTATTTATTTTTCATAATTTTTTCATTTCATTTCATTTCATTTGAGCTTTGTTATTTAGTCTAAGGTTTTCTTCTTTATGTTATTTTTTCATTCTTTATCGTTTATAATGAGTTTGTGCTATTTTTCTTTTGTCTCTTATTTAAAATTTGTTTGCATAAAATAATACCTTTGGGAAATCCATACAAATTCTTTGGGCTCAACAATGTATCCTTATTAATTAGGAGTCGCATTTCATTCGTTTTGTTTCATTTCGGCTTCATCAGCTTCATCAACATCAAGAACAGCAGCAGCAGCAGGTGATGTCATACAATTTTCATAATTTAAAATTTTCATTTCGAGAGTGTGATGAAAATATGCATAATAAAGCCGAAAAGCCTCTGGACAGAGCGATAGCTGCCACATAGATAATGACAAGGTTATTCATAATATATATGTATATATATATACGTATAGTTCGTTGTGGGAAAAATTTTCACATGCAGAGGTTTCGCATTGCATAATGTGTTTTTAATTGGAAATTTAAGTACGAGAGTCTGTACGAGGTTTGCTTGAAAACAGTTTTAATATATAATATTATCCTTTCACAGAGTACAGTTTGATGTCAATGAACTTATTTATTTTTTTTATTTAATTTTTGTTGAGCTTAAAGTTAAAACTTATAGCATAGCAGCTTAGGCCTTCAGCTATGTCTAATATAATAGCTGCTGCTATAATTAGAAAATATTAAGTTTTTCCCTAATTTGCTTGTTAAGTAGTCTCGTCGATGTGTAATATTTGCAAAAGAGAATTCTGCAATAAGATTTCTTGTCGGAGTTGTTCTGAAGGCTTCTTGTGGCACTGTTTATAATTGTTTGTTGTTGCGACATTGCCATAGAAAACAAGTCCATAGGCAATTTTTGGCATTTAGATACTTTTCAGGACTGATATAAGTGTAGCTGCTTACAGTTGAATATAGTAGATGACAGGCATTTTATTATGTCAAATCGTTTGGGAGATTGGGATCGTTTGCTCAAGTTCACATTGTGAGAAAAGTCGTTGACTGCCATTCAACAGGGCATGGCCAACAGTGATTCTTGTGTCAAACGGTTCAAGCTACTCACACGTTCGCTAGGACACGTATTTCCTGGGTAGCCTCTGAACAACAGTTCAGAAGTGAGCTAACGTGAGAAGGGGTTGGTGCGCTGAGCTTGGGACACGCCACTTTAAAAAACTAGATCCCCAATGTATAAAAACAGGAAGCATCGGAAGGAACCCTATGATGACGGCCTCCGCAAACGAAATAAGGAAAATGAGATGAGGATATACACCTGGAATGTCCGCACCCTTAATTGGGATGGTGCTGGTTGATGTCCTCGAAAGATGCAAATATGACGACGATGCTAAAGATGAGTTCTATGAGCGCTTGGAACGTCTGTACGAGCGCTGTCCCAAACACGATGTCAAAATCTTGCTTGGCGATTTCAACGCCAAGATTGAGAAGGAAGGATCTTTGGCCCAACCGTCGGAAAATTTAGCCTTCACGGCACTACCTTCAATAATGGAAAGAGGCTAATCGATTTCGCCGCAGGTCGGGACATGGTAGTTAGTAGCACCAGATTTTAACACCTTAACATCCACAAGACTACATGGCTGAGTCCTGATCATATAACACGCAACCAAATTAACGGAAGGCACGCATCGAGCGTGTTGGATGTGCGAACGTTACGTGGTCCCAACATTGACTCGCATCACTATCTTGTCGCAGCGAAGGTACGCACTAGGCTCTGCGTAGTGCACGCCGCACGTTCCAACATGCAACGAAAGCTAGACGTCGGCAAGCTGCAATCGGAGCAGACCGCCGCAGCCTTCTCAAACACACTCTCCCGACTGCTCCGGGAAACCTCTCCGTCTTCTCGATATATATGTGAGCAGTGGACACATATCACCCGCTCCATGGATAGGGCTGCCAAGGATGTCATTGGTTATACAAAACCTGGGAAGAATTCTTGGTACGACGAGGATTGTTGCAATGCTACTGCATAGAAAAACGATTCCTATGAGCGAACTCTGCAGTTGGGAGCAACGCGAGCTGTTAGAGAGCGATATCGAGAGAAATGGAGACACGAGAAACACACTGAAATTATGGAGGAGTCTTTTTTTCATACTACTTGGAGGCGATGAAGCGCACCATTCCGTCGATAGATAAATGACACCGGAACCACTAGTTTATTATGGCACTGTTGAAGACCCACCGGACTTTAACGAGCTCGATTCAGTTACTAAAAAGCTGCCTGTGATAGGCTGCCAGCTGTGTTTATTAAGACCGGTGGCGAAGAGTTGGTTAGGAGTATGCACTAACTTTTATGCAAGATATGGTTCGATGAACGTATACCCAATACCTGGAATCGCAGTCTTCTCTGTCCAATCTTTAGGAAAGGAGACCCCGCTGTTTGCGCAAACTACCCCGGAATAAGCCTTCTCTCCATGGGATATAAGATTCTGTTGCGCGTGTAGTGTAATAGGCTGAAGCCAAATACGGATTCACTGATAGGACTATATCAGTGTGGCTTCAGACCAAAAAGGTCGACCACTGACAAAATATTCACATTACGCCAAATCTTGGAAAGGACCTGCGAGTTCAACAAAGACACTCACCACCTATTTGTCGATTACAGCTTTTGTTGTTGGTGCAGAGCTCGGTTTCGTCAGAGTGTTTTTCCTGTGAACAATTTTTGTATGTCTCTTTGCTTTTGCATATTGATGTAGGGTGACCGAATGGAGGGGATATGTATGGTCTGACGTTGACCCTTTCATAACTGATCATCAGTTATTCAGGAAGTTGGTGCGTTGCGAACGTAATAATGATGAGACCTGTTTCTACCAAATTGTTGTCTACATTATTTTGCGGACTTCGGTTACTTTTTGTGGTTTTAACTCATTCTCATCTATATGAGGAAGTTGGTTTGAGTAGATTACACCTTTTAAAAAGATTCAATCGTTTTGTGTTCACTTGCAAAAACTGAGAGATTGCCGATTGTGTTTATTTTGACAAACTTACTTGGTATGCATTTTTAGTTGTAATATAAAAAAAAAATGTCAACTGAATTTTTTATTTAATGAAGCTACATATTTCATAGCTTTAATTTCATTAAATATTTTCCATTGAACTGTAATTTCCGTTCATAGCTCTGCAGACTTTTGAACTATGGCAGAATGACGAATATATCTTACACAAGCGAACATTTATAAATTATTTACTCTCGAATCTTCACTTCATAATATTGTATTTATTTGTTTATATACTCGACAGAGTTATCGCATTTCCGTTCATTTTTCACACGTCTGTGTATTCGACCGTGGGTGGTTTGAAAATCAATATTAAAGAAATTGTTGTTTAAAAATAACATTTTTCATTTCGAATGACCATTATAACAATTTAAAGTTTCATTTGAATTCAATGTCCTGTCTTAGTGTTTTAAACCTCAGTCGGGGTTTATTACACTTTTTAGCAATTACTTCGAGCACGAGACAATAGTCGAATAGAACTGATTGAATGCTAGCGTAACCAGTACAGTACAATCCTGTTAAGTCAAGTGTTTTAGCTTCTCGTATTCAGCCATGAAAGCGATGTATTGCTTTTTTAAATCAGGGGAACGATTGAGTCGACGTTCAACTGATCTAAACCTATTGCATGCAGTATTTTACGAAGCTTCCAATGAACTTGAATCGTCCTTGAAAGGCAGACGAACGATGATTCTACCATCTAGATTACAACGAACAGTTTTACAAAATATATCGTCGCAGCTACGATGTTCAGTTCGATGTAAGTTTGTCAGTAGGCTTACAAACATCTTCAAGTCTCCATAGACATACCAAGTTATTGTTGATTGTGTTCTCGCAGGAGTTCACGTACGACGATGTTGAATCATGAGTTGATGAGTTTGTAGCGTACAGAAAGAACCCATCCGAGCAAAGTTTTTTGAAGGATTGGCATGCTGCTGCGTATTTACCATCACGGCATGAAGTCTTCAAATATATGTTTGAGTCCATATATAATCGTAAAGTAAAAGAATTGTTTAAATGTGTCTCCTCAAAAAAGTTTTCAGTTCTTACGATAGGAAACCCAACATACTGGCCTAAGGACGTAAATCGGTATCCTGATATTTTGAACTTAGCGATTTGTTACGGACTCGACCAAAGAAGTGTAATAATCTCCGATCTACAAAACCTATGCTCAGACCACTCAACACTTCTCATCCATATTTAAGTTCCTGTTGTGAAGGAATAAAATTAGTACGTAATTTTGCCTCACAATGAATTTCACTACAGCAACAGCTGTTGTGAGCGGGCCATGCAGCTCACAACACCGAATTTCATGATCGACAAACATAGTTGTCGATCGCCAACCCCAATGCGATTGACGATCACCGCACACACGCACTGGTGCGAGAGAGACAACCACTGAACCGAGTATGTTTTACCGATGTGGATTTGTCCATAATCGTTGGTGGAGATGGTCTACATCGGGTGGTCTATATCGGGTAATGGCAGGGCGGTCGACGAACCGAAGTGACAGCGGCGCGTTAATAGACTGCAATGTTTAAAAATGTTAACGGCGCGCTGTTAAACTGCTTGCAGCAGTGTTATTGTGGCGAGGCAGAACTGTTCGCAACAGGAAGAATGCGGCCTTAAGTCGGTTATTATGGAGCCTGGATGATTGGAACTAATGGGAAATGTTGTTATAGATGCCGAATGACGAGGTCATTGGCCGACAGAAGCCAAACAAAGAGTCGGTTTAGCGCGAAAGTCAAATATAAATTTCTGCAGGACGGCTGTTAAGTAGCGGTGATCCTTTCTGTTGAGCGGCGCAGCAGCATGTAGCATAAGGTAATTTTGTTAACAGTGTTGTTGTGGCTCATTAGCAGGAATGGTATAAAATGAGCGGCACTTTACACCGAATAACAGTCGGACTTTGGGTCTTGAACTGAATGGTAGACTAAGATTTGAACGACGGGTTTCAAATAAGGTTTTGAACAAAGGGTTTCAAAGCAATAGTTAAGGAACTATTTAAACACTGGGCGTCAAATAAAGGGATTTAAACACTGGGTTCGAATCAGTCGACAGGAGATATATAAGCAAAATATTAGTACGTTGCAAAGTGTGTGAGCATTAGCTTATAGACGGAAGTGGAGTGGAAACTGGGAAACAAAAGCACAAAAAAAAAAAATAAAAACCAAAACAAACGGACCTTGGCAAAGCTGAGCTATCCCAGCCTTCGACCCGGATAAACCGGGAGTCCTTTACACTGTTAATTAAGTTCTCAATAGATGCAATCTAATGAATAAGAATACCGACTTGGCGTTATTCGGATGCTGGTTAGACAGTCAAATTAATGTACACATTGAACTAAATAGTGGAAAGGATGTTGACGACACAATAGAATGGTTTAATGAAAAAATTTACGAAGTCGCTGACATTGCTACACCTTTAACGAGAACAAATAACTATAGAGCATACCGAAACTATTCGTTGTACTCTAGAAAGATAAAGAACCTGGTAATCGAGAAACGAAGGCTGCAATTGGAGGTTTTCTTCAAAAAATATTAAACCCCATGGACCACAAGCTATGGTAAACTACAAAATATTTAAAACGTCCTGATCGGCGCATAGTTCCTATAAAAAATTCAAACGAAAAATTCAGCAACAATTTACACCTTTTTGCTCTTTGCAGCAATACTCAAAAATCAATTATAGATTGTGAGCTGAATACACAAAGTAGCAGCAGAGCTAAAAGAAGATATAAAATTTCTAGACGTAAAAAGTCGTCTGGGTATGATGGAATTGTTGCAGCAACTATTAAAGCCTACTACTGCTTGTTCTCCTTTTTAATACCACATTTTCAAAATCAATGGAAATGTGAGTAGATAATTCTTATTCCCAAGCCTGGTAAACCAGAAAATGAAATGTCTTCGTATCGCCCCATCAGTTTGTTGACTACACTCTCGAAAATAATAGAGCAACTATGCTTCCAAAAATCGATTCAAATATACTTCCCTAACATCAAATTGGGTTTCGACGAAGACATGGAACTCCGGAACAATTTTCACAGAGCTGTGAAAGAAATAATCAGCTCGAGAGATCGAGTTAGTTTTAATCGCTTACTATATGCAGTTAAGTATTTAGGAATTTGGCTGGACAAAAGGCTGACTTGGAAACCCCATATTTCAGTAAAGAGGAAGCAGCGCGAATGAACTGGCTTTTAGGTCATAGATCCAGGACTAAGTCTAAAAAACAAAGTGCTTCTGTACAAAGCGATATTAAAACCAGTATGGACGCATGACATACAGTTGTGGGGCACATCAGCAGTGTCAAATATTGATATTTTACAGCGTCAGAGGAAACTCACCGGAGCTCAATGGTTCGTAAACAAAAAGAACATCCACAAAGATTTAGAAGTACCAACGATAGATGAATTAAGAAAACAGAGCACAAATTACTTAGAAAGACTCAACTGTCATCCAAATATCCTAGCTGCCAACCTTCTTGACGAAGCGAAGCGACTTTAACCTATCGATTTATTTTATTGTAAATTAAAACTTAACCGCTCAATAGATTATTTTATTATAATCGAATTTTAATTTGATTTACCTGTATTCTGTATGTTTAATGTGATGATGTGTGTACATCATTTAATAGTAACTCAATGCAGCACACGTAGGCAATAAAGCAAATATACAAACAATTAGCGAGAATCTATAAACAAATACTATGTACCATGTCGACACTCGAAGAACCCCAAATCCGTTGAGCACTGACTCCAATGCACATTAAATCTTTGTCAAGCACTGGCAGCACTCAATGAACTCTCCGCGGTCATTTGTGGACAAAACACTCACCGCATTTGGAGAAACTCGGTACTCGTACTCGGTAGAAGTAATTAAGTGGTTTGGCCAAAAACAAATAACTAAATCTAGAACAATGGCAAACAAAAAGTGCAATCAATTGCACTGAAAATAAAGCAAATACAAATATTAGGAATTGAATAAAAAATAAAAAAAGTTACAAAAAAAGTTTAAAATGTGCAATAAATGTTGGCAACTGTTACAATTAAGTAATAATTTGCAAACTATTCAAGCACTCCATACACGAATAATAACTACAGCCACTGAAAGTGCGCGCTAAAACTTTGCATTATTAACCCAAATGCATATAATAAGGGTTTTATTATTTTAAGGGAATTATTCTTTTTTTTTTATTTAAGTCTAAGCAATGAAAAATTTTAGAGTTTTTAAATTCAAAACTTGTTGCAAAATTTTTAATGAAATAAGAAGTTAATGTTCAGAACTGAAATAAGTGAAATCTGACAAAGACACTACTTGGTGGAACAATGATTAAGTAGGACTAAAGAAAGCAGTTCGGCTGCTATTTTAATCAATCCAAACGCACTGGAGACTTGCTGTCTTACAGAATTTAAGATAGCCCAAGTTTGGCATTTTTGCTCAAATAACAAAAAAAAAGCAAATAAATAAATAAATAATTTAATATCAATTATTTTAAACCATGAAAGCCTGCCCATAGCATGGATCTTAAGATTTTGATAAACCTATATAATGCGTGACCGGGTATCATAGCTGTTATTAATGGAAAAACAAAATGCTTAGTAGTTATGCAGTTATTTATGTACCCCATAGGAATTAGTGTTGATTTCGTATGTGTTTTTGGAATGTATTGATACCGAATGATGCTAACGAGCTACAAATTATTTTTTTCATTATTAGTTTGATAGCGAGGTGTTTAGATCAACGCTGTTTATGACATCATAAAGCCAGCCAATGGAAAATAAGAAATCGAATTTTTTTATGTTGATAATAACGAACTAATATCAACGGGTAGTGATGATGATGACACAAATTTTATAAAGAAGAAAAATATTTCATCAACATTGAATAAAATGAAGACAACGAAATGACTTCAAAACGATGAATAAATGAAACCAAATGAAAATATTTCCATGGTACATTAAGTATGTTGAAATACATGTATCTTAGCGAAGGAAGCAGCTGAAACCACATAAGTATAAATATTCGAAATAAACTCCGTCGTACTTCTGCATATTTTTCATGTTCAAAAAACAAAAAAAATTTGTTTTGAAATTTGTTTGATTTATTTTATGTCTTGTAAATTGTCAAGCACCTCGCCTTAAGATCTAAGCCAATCTTTATAAATCTGTTTTATGCTGACTTAAAATAAAATTTTTTTATTTTATTTTTCAATTTTATTTAAAAATGGTTTTCACATATTTTTCGACAACAATTTTAGAATGCAAAGCTTGCATATGTCACTTGTTATTTCTATAAAATATTTAAAAGTTGAATTCGTATTCATTTTTGTTTCGGACGGATCATCATTTTTGCCATCTTCAGAGAATCAAAACTGTTTCTAAAAAAATACCACATCATATATCCATCCCGAGGATTAGTGGTCTCCGGCAAATAACGTCCATTGAGGTTGCTAATGAACAGAAAATAAATAATATAGAATAATATTATATCATATCATCAACTAATTCCAAGTTACCTATAAGAACAGCTTTTATACCACCAGCCTCCTTTGTCATGTACTGCACAGTTTAAACTGTCGTGTCCGTCATTATCTCGATCAAAGGTAGAAAACTTTTGACCTCTGTGATATTCTAATGAATCTCCAGCATCTCCTGTATAAGAGCCTAATTCTTTGAGGGGGTAGCTCTCACTTTCTGAGCCAATCACAAAGTGGTCGTAATGTGCGTATTTTGTTATTTGATCAAAATCTTGAAGAACAACTAGTAGTTCGTATGGCTCCATTGTTGTGAGTTTGTTTAGTTTCTCTAATCCAATGAAAAACTCGCCATTTAAGCTTACTTCACCAAAACCTACTTTATATTCATTCCATCCACGATAGAAGTCAACGCTGCCGTTAATGCGTTGTTGTATCAAAGTCCATCCACCCATATTCGTATCAGCATCACAAACAACAGGGAATGGTTCCAATCCTGTGTACGGTAATGAAACTCTGTAGATGCCAGTTTTATTGGATTCAGCGCAATTTTTTAGCAGAGGTCTTTCCACTATTTCATTTTTACAGCTCAATGTTTCATTCTTTAATATTCCATTAAAATATTCTTTGAAGGGCTGTACATCATTCGAAAACTTTTGTAAGCTAAAAAAAATATTTTATTATTATTTTAAGTTTTATGCAATGTATAGCAAGTGTACAGACCTTTCACTAAATATATTAAAGGATTCTGATGCATCGGAACAATTAATTAATGAAGTTGATTTTCCATTTCTTAAAAAACAAAAATGAACCAGTCAATAGTTTATCTGTTTAAACTTCCAATAATTTAGCGCATTACTTCAAATTATTCACTTCATTTTTTAATTGAAAATTTTCGAGACGTAGTTCTGAATTTTCAGTTTCCAGCTTAAGAACTTTTTGCAAGCGTAATTGAGAAATTTCGACTTCTAATTTAAGAACTTTTTCCTGGAGCTCTTCACAGTCACTTCGAGGCGCAGCCACTGCATGGCATATTACTGCAAATTTAACAAAAAATGTTATTAAACAAAATTTTAATAACTTCATTGTTTTTTTTTAATAGAGACCGCGTCCGTATATTTCAAAGCACGGAAACCCACTGAAAATCTGAGAAATTATATTCAAATATTTATACTCATTTCCAAGTTTGTATTTCATATAAAACTGTTATCGCTTTATAATATTCTCAAGTCATAATTAAATTTTTAGATAAAATTATTCTTAGAATGCAAAAGAAAAAAAAGGGAAATTGCAAGCCTAGCTTTATCAGTGGCAAACTTACTGAGGACTGACCCTAATGAACCGGATACAATTTTTTATTGATAAAGTATTTAAATTTAGCATTTTTAATTGTTTCCTGCTATGTACACATTTTTTCTTTGTGGTTTTTTACTTATGTATTGTGCGATTAGTCACGCATGGACTCCGTGACATTCATTCTCCATACAGACTGTCGAGTATTTCAATTTAGTCACAATGCTTGCAACGCTTTAAAGGAGTCATCTGACACTGCTTAAAGTATATATATTCCCGTTCAATAAGACCAGTAAAGTTGGTATAGCCAATTCTGCTATTCTCTGTATCTCTAATTTATTGGTACAAGTGTGAATAGAACTAATATTTAATCACGGAAGATATATATACTTTGTCTACTCGAATTGAACTAACCATAATTCAGTATAACAAAAATATTTCAGTAAAACAAAAAAAATTTATGAGAATACGAAAGTACGTAGTTAAATAAATATGTTGACGAACTTTATAAAAAAAAACAAGAGGTCCTGTACCAGTACAGGTCGCCTAGTTTATGACCAAGCATTGCAAAACTAAAAGGTAGGAAATTAATAAGAAAACATGGTACTAACGAAAAGTATTTTGCTCCTCCCACCTCTCACAGTATGAAAAGCAAAATTGGGGACCGGAAGCATAGGATGAATAGGTCGTTCAAATTTTGATGAAATTTCGGCATAATTTATATTGTGCCGAAGAAATTTTTACACTTGATGGCAAAATTTTAAAATAAACTTGTAAAATTATGGCGAGTACAAAAAGAACGAAGACTCTATCTATTATCGTTTCCTTTCATTCATACGGACGTACAGATGGACAGACGGACATGGCTATATCGACTAAGAGTAGACAGCAATCACTTTCTGACGGGATACTAGAGACTTAGAGGATTCTTACATAGAATTGGAATCGAGAGTGATAACATTTGTAAATTCTGTTTAGAAGATAACATTCACAGCATATTTTGGGTGATTTTTCAGTTTTGATCCTAACCGGTCACACGTATCTTTGTAACTGCTAAGTAACATGAACTGAATCTTAAGAACTTTTGGGCTTTCCATTGCGGCAGGGTGAGTCATGTGTAGTAGGTATATAGTAAGGTCAGGGCAAAATAGACTTTTAAAAGTTACAGTGCCTAATACTTAATAAAAAGATTACCAAAGAAACACTCACCCTGCAACAATCGATTATCCCCCGATTATCCCGGTTCTTATCTTTTTTGAATCTTACAAAAGCAATGAAGAAGAAGCATGTTATCAACTCAATGCAATATTTTAATCTATTGATATTAAAGATTCTTCTGCGCCCAACTCAAAGTATACATACTATGTGCATACTATTCCAGTTTATAGATGGCAACGACATACATTCACGTACCTGATCCAACAACACGCTACAACCTATGCCAGAATTAAAAATATTTGAAGAGTTTAATATAATAGCAGGCTGTCTAGAATACTCCTATGTCTAAACCATAATCTACAACATATACACCTCCGATTTTCGATTTTCTCATAAAATTCCCCTCCAGACTTAAAATTTCTTCGGCACAAGAGATAAAGTCTCTCTAAGCCAAAACCAAAAATTTCATCGAAATCGGATAATACGATTTTATGCTGTGAGAAGTGGGAGGAGCAAAATACTTTTCGTCAATACCATTTTTGCTATTAATTTCCAACCTTTTTGTTTTGCCCTGCTTGGTGCATAACTTAGGGAAACATTTAATGTGTTTGTTAAAAAAGGATATAGATCCTTAATAGGTTTGGAAATTCGAGCGGCGATATGTTACAGGGCCTCTTACAGTCGGTTACGTTCCACTGCAATTTTCTTAGTTCTATTTTTTTTTTATTTTAGGAAAAAAAACATTTTTTTTTTATTTTTAACTTTTAACCAAAAACAAAAAACAACATTGGAATCGGATTCAGTGATCCACAATGAAGGAAGGTTTCGTTTTATTATAGAGCTGTGTTATTTTCAAGGAATAGAAAAACTATGTTAGACCTTTTGCAAAATGTTGCAATAACTCCAAGCTTTTATCTGTGAAATAATATAAATAAATTAAATATGAATCTTCTATTTCTACACATTTAAAAAAAAAATGTAGCAAAGTACAAAAGAAGATTGTTTGTTCCATCCTATACAGTACATGAGCCGTAAAACTTCACCGTGTGCAGAAAACTACCATTCTTATGAATTGGAGTTCTCGCTGTAATAAGATCTTTGATCAAATGGCGAGTGTATGTCTAAGGTATAAAGTTTAAAATTATAACAGACTGCAACGCATTTGCTGGTTTGTGTGGATATATACGACCAGCAGTCAATGAGTTGATGGCGTTATAAAATGCTTAGAAAGACAGGTTGCTCTGTATGTAGATCCCATTCGAATTGTTTCTGATAGGGGTACCGCTTTTGCATCGAAAAATTTTAAAGAATATGGTGAGAAACAGGTCATCGTTCATTTGCTCATAGCTACTGCCTGAGCAAGAAAGCATGTTACCCTATGCAATCTGACGTCTCCATGGTAAAGTCTGGCTTTTTTAGGCCTAACTTACTGAGAACACTTTGACGTACGAGCGAAATTTGGTTTCTTTACAGGTACCTGAAAAATTCATCTCGGTTAAAAATTGGAATTAAACTGTAAACATTTTCGTGCGATGATTCATTACGATTTTCGACGTGGATTATCAAGACAAGAGTGCACCAATCAACTTTAATTAACATTTGGTGATGGAGCTCCATCCTTGGCCACGGTGAAAAACTGTCGTAATGTGAATATTTGGTCACTGGTCACCTTATTGGTCTGAAGCCATACTGATATCGTCCTATCAGTGAATCCGTATATGACTACACAATTCGGACGACAGAATCTTATTTCCGATGGAAAGAAAACTTTCCGCGGTAGTTGGCGCAAACTATGGGGTCTCAATTTTTAAAGATAGCACGAAGAACACTGAGATTCCTGTCATTGGCTATGCGTTCATCGGACCATATTTTGCATAAAAGTTGGTCCATACTCCAGCCCATCAGAGCCTGCCGCTTTGTTATTTTCAACATTTTAATAACCGAATCGACCTCGTTATAGTCTGGTGGCTCTACAATTAACTGATGGTTTCGGTGTCGTTTCTCTATCGGCGGTATTGTGCGCTTCATCGCCTTCGAGTAGGTTGGAGAAATGACTCCTCCATAATATCAGTGATTCCTGTTCATCCGTTACCAGATTTCCATTGTCATCCTTACATAAAGTTGCTCCAGGCTTAAGACCTTCAGTCAGACGCTTGACCTTTTGATAGAATTTTCGAGCTTCATTTCTGTCACGTATCATCTCAACGTCCTCAAACTTCCGCCTTTCTTGCTCCTCTTTCTTGCATCTGAAAAAGCGTTTCTCCTCTCTCCATTGCTTTGGATAACGCTTTCTTATAGCTCACGTTTCTGCCGACTACAAAGTTCGCTGATAGAAAGCGTTCTTCTTTGCAGTAGCATTGCGACACTTCTCGTAGTACCAAGAATTAGTCACAGAATTTGTATAATCAATGACCTACTTGGCAGTCCTGTCCATTTAGCTGTTGATATATTAGAAAATTTCTATATTACTAATTTTTTTTTTTTAAACAGCTGCGGAAACTTTTAGCTAAAGCCACCTATTTCTGTTTGAATATATATCGACTTTACGTACATCCGAGCTGTTCGCAGCTTTGTTGATGTTCTCAGCTAATCAACTAATAGAACTGATATCTAGAACAGCTCAACAGCAATTTATAGACATACAGTGAATGCATCTTTTTCTGGAACAAGGCTAGTTTATAATAAATGCAAATACTAGTTACGAGGGTTAAAGTAATATAGAAAATTCTAATTAGAATTTCAAATGCGAGGTCACAAACCAAAAATCATATCAACTTACGAGTGTACGCAAGCGTGTGCAGTTGTGGGTGTGTGACATGCTCAACTATATACAGTGACTGTGGAAAAACTGGCTGGTCTAAAATGTTTAAAATCTCCATTAAATTGACAGCTCAGCCAGTCGTGCAGTGCAACAATTTTTGCGCTACAGCGAGTGAGTGCGAATGGTGGGTGCACATTGGCCCATGCAGTAAACTCAATTAGAGCATATGGATGATGACGGTGACAGTGTCCGGGCGCTATATGATAGCAAACTGTTCTGCAGCTACGAGTACGCGTATCTATGTGTAGTGTATGCACGTATGTATGTGTATAGAAGCTTTTACACAAATGAAGTTATTGTTACAAAGTGCGACATTTGCGCGCTTAGCTAACTGTCCGTCCGTCCAACTGTAAAGGATTTCTGTATGACGTGTTCTGCAGTTAGTGTAGATAGCACTTCATTTTTTTTTTTTTTGCTGTGCTTACTAAAATTGCATAATTATATGCTTCACAATGCATTAGATTGTCCATTTTTAATGTGTTTCAGAATTAGAAATATGTATTATGCGCAATGTGGCGTGAACCGCAACATTTCAGCATACTGTGTCAGCATTGAGGCATAATTAATTAACCAAGTTTTAGTCAGTTGAACTGTATAACTTAATATAAACATAACCAGTGACAGTCGAGGTAATTAGGCCTACATGTTGAAGTATTTTAACAGCTGCACACGTTGACAATGGATTTGTCACATTTATTGACAGTCGACTATGGCTATTAGTTGTTACTTAGATACACACATCGTTTTGTGGTATTTCAATCACAAAATTTACAAATAATTTGCCATTGAATTTGACATGTTGGCCACTCACTCAGCCTCAGACAGACATACACAAGCCACGCAGGCCACGCACAAATTAACATTGGCAAATGTCCGGAAACACAATAAATTGTGTTGTGTATTGTGCAAATATTGTAAATTGATGAATTAGCGTGTAAATGAGCCGATTCGGTTAATTAAGCTGTCAGCATTAGATGGCTGCAAGGTCGCTCAACTCTATCTCATTCCATATCGATGGATATTTAGTTAAGCCAAAAATTTTATTGTACTTCGCATGTGTGGTGGCCCTTTGGGATATTTGTAATGCACGAAAGTTAAATTAAGTTTGGCAATTAGTTAAATATATAAATTATTTCGAGTATAATCGATATTTGTTTTGTTTGTAATATATATACCCGCTCTATATGTATATATGTAATCAATATGTTTGTCTAATTACACACGAGCAGTGGTAAGCGTCATTGCCCGCAATTAAATCGCTGCTATTTGTGCAGTAAATTGTTGGCAACTGTAAATAAAATCAATTTGACAGCTGAGAGTTTAGAATATAATTAATTCTACATTAAATCTCAAAAATAATATAAAGTTACTCGGAAATTTCAAACAAAATATGGTCGGAATAGTGCGTCAACTGTGAGGAGTATAATTAAAAAATTCAGGCATACTGAATCTGTGGAAGACACTAAACACGTTGGTCGTCAAAAAAAAAAAAAAAAAAAATCCGTTTAAATGTTAATATCAAAGCTGTGTGAGAGAGTGTTGTGAAAATCAAAGAACATTTATTCGGCATCGTTGATAGAATTGTAAATTTTAAGAAACTCTGTGTCTCCAATTCATACAACAACTGAAGCCTAATAAAGAATTTGAATGCAGTTTCGTGGTAAGTAGGAAACTACGTAGCCCTGTCTTTAGACTCACACCTGTGCAGCAGCGTCTGATCGTTATACGTATTAAGTTTGGGAAGTTTTCACGGCACTACCTTCAATAATGGAGCGAAGCTATTGGATCGCATCAAAACGGAGCATGGTAGTTAGTAGTACCACATTTCAACACATTAACATTCACAAGGTTACATGGCTGAGTCCTGATCATATAACACGAAACCAAATTGACGGAAGGCACGCATCGAACGTTACGTGGTCCCAACATTGACTCGCTTCACTATCTTGTCGCAGCGAAGGTACGCACTAGGCTCTGCGTAGTGCACGCCGCACGTTCCAACATGCAACGAAAGCTAGACGTCGGCAAGCTGCAATCAGAACAGACCGCCGAAGCCTTC
Organism: Leucophenga maculata; assembly: GCA_035044805.1. Classification (NCBI taxonomy): domain Eukaryota; kingdom Metazoa; phylum Arthropoda; class Insecta; order Diptera; family Drosophilidae; genus Leucophenga; species Leucophenga maculata. The sequence goes on from JAWNNP010003348.1 coordinate 24,941, forward strand.
TCAAACACACTCTCCCGACGGCTCCGGGAAACCTCTCCTTCTTCTCGAGATATATGTGAGCAGTGGAAACAAATCACCCGCACCATGGATAGTGCTGCCAAGGATGTCATTGGTTATACAAAACCTGTAAAGAACTCTTGGTACGACGAGGAGTGTCGCAATGCTACTGCAGAACAGAACGCTTCCTATCAGCGAACTCTGCGGTCGGGAGCAACGCGAGCTGTTAAAGAGCAAAAAAGGACCAAGAAAGGAGGTAGTTTGAGGATGTTGAGATGTTACGTGACAGAAATGAAGCTAGAAAATTCTATCATAAGGTCAAGCGTCTGAATGAAGGTTTTAAGCCCGGAGTAGCTATCTGTAAGAATGACAATGGAAATCTGGTTACGGATGAACAGGAATCACTGAGATTATGGAGGAGTCATTTCTCCAACCTACTCGCAGGCGATGAAGCGCACATTTCCGCCGATAGAGAAATGGCACCGGAACCACCAGTTAATGATGGCACTATTGTAGAGCCACCGGACTATAACGAGGTCGATTCAGCTATTAAAAAGCTGAAAAATAACAAAGCGGCAGGCTCTGATGGGCTGCCAGCTGAGTTATTCAAGACCGGCGGCAAAAAGTTGGTTAGGAGTATGCACCAACTTTTATGCAAGATATGGTCCGATGAACGCACACCCTATGACTGGAATCTCAGTGTTCTTTGTCCTGTCTTTTAGAAAGAATACCTCACTGTCAGATGAAATAGCGTTGGAAGTCTTTGAGAGAAAGATTCTCCTCAGGATTTTTTGTTCTGTTAGCGTCGGCAACGAGTTTAGGTCACGTATCAACCGCGAGCTGTATGAGCTATTTGATGAGGTTGACATAGTCCACCGCATAAAATTCCAGCGGCTGTACTGGGCTGGTCATCTCATTCGAATGGATGAAAGAGCTCCAGCACGCATGGCTTACATGGGGGCCCATGATTAGAGGACGACGTAATAGAGGACGACCGGGTATGCGTTGGAATGACCAGGTATGGAGAGATATCTCCGTTCTTGGCATTCAAAGCAACTGGCGCAAGCGCACACATGATTACAGAAGCTGGCGTGCCTTCCTGAATGTGGCTATGACCGAACAATGGTAGAAGGCCATCTAAGTCAGTAATGCTGCGTGTGAATAAATCTACCGGTTGAACTATACTAAAATGACGAAAACAAAAAAACAAAATTTAAAACCAAGTGACTAAAGCCCAAAAACACACAAATCTTCTGATATTAACTACGTGCCAAAAGATTTGTATCTTTTTTATATTAATGTTGTGCATGATTGCAGCTTGAGATTGAGCCTTCTTCGTGTAATGAAGTAATGTTGAAGAAGATTTCAATTTAATAGAAAATCGATTTAGATTTTACACAAAATGTTTTTTTTTTTTAAATCATTAATCAGAGATATTTATTTATTTATGTTTTAACTATGTAGTAGGAGGGATGTACTTTAAAATAGAGGATTATTCTTCGAAAACGTTAAATTTCTTTAGTTTTACAATTCTGCATCTTATATGTAGTTTGTAAGCCATTACCTCGAATGCAAACTAATAAAACTCACACTTCAACTTCAGATAGTGCTTACTGTCCGACAAGAGTGTCTGGTATATGTGGCTCTATTACAAAATCTCGTCAAACTGAGTGCTCTCAATTACACTTCCGTATAGACGCCTAAACAAACAACTTGCACTTTTGTATGTATAAGTTGTATATATATGTACGAGGTTTGCTAAAGAAGAAGATTTATTTACTTTGATCTATATTTTCGTTGTCAAAAAATCGCCAACCCCCCCAAAATACTCCTTCATATCTATTAAAAATGATGCAAGTGGTGCATCCTAGGGAATGGAGAGCAACGAAATGCTCAAACGTTCAGCTGAGTGTGTGGAGGACTTCAACATGTCGACAAAATTGCCAATGCCAAGCGAAAAAAGAGCGCAAACAACACCTCTAAATATATTAAAAATAAAAAGAAGCATAACTCACAAAAATCGTAAAAAACGCAGTCCTTCCAAGTTCTTATCCGGAAATTATACTCTCTCGGTATGAACTGAGTAAGATGGAGGTCGGTTTAATTGCAGCAATGGTATTTAATGGAATATACTTAAGGTCGGGTCCAATACTGATCGATTTTGAAGATCGGAATGAACTGAGTAAGATGGAGGTCGGTTTAATTGCAGCAATGGTATTTAATGGAATATACTTAAGGTCGGGTCCAATACTGATCGATTTTGAAGATCGGATCTCGGTCAACTGGCGGAAAGAGACCCAAAACTGAAGGACTTAGACAAAGTATCAATGACAATTTGACAAACCAGCTGAATTATGGAAGACACTACGCTTTAAAAATGCTGATGATGGACGACGGCTTAAGATCTAGATCGATGAGCTGTAGATACAAACCGACAATCCAAATACAGGAAGTGCTAGAAGCGCCGATAGAGAAGGAACGGTAAATCAATCTCTTTCTATGTAAAGGGTAGTCTCTTCTGGGTGTGTTGATGCAATGAGTTCGTTGCCATAGCAACATGGCGACAAGCACGATGATAGCTTATGTCAACCTACACCAAGCGAAAGCAGCATCAGCTATACTTTGTGCGTATCGAGGAACTCTGAATCTATGAAAGCGTACTGAGAGGACTTAGCATGCAGGTAATTTGGGATGTCAGAACATGAAAACCAAGAAGTTGTATATAACTGAGAAAGGACATTTCATATACCTTCTCAGAATCTATATATCAGCGGATTTGATCGCTTTCCGGATAAACTGGATATCCTTGGATTCCTGCGCGATATGGTTCTGCTGACTTGACCAAACCTTCAGAACTGATGCAGCACTGTAAAACACGGAAACTAGCTCTTCCGTATTGGTGTGATGCACAGAAGAACTTTGTGTGGGTAAGCACTAATACAAATAACAGGGGTGAGTACATATTGAAGTTTCTCCTACATATTGAACGTAAGCAATACACATACCTTTGTAACTAGAGTCAAGAAGTGATTGATATCATCTTCTACAACGCCGCTATGTCAAATTTTGTTCACCATTGGAGGATATAAGATGATTCATCAATTGATGAATACCATATAAGCTGCAAACAAATACAAATGAAGAAAGAATTAGGAAAGTAGCTCGAAAGATCTTGAATAAATACAAGCGCATTGCGAACTGCCTGGAGTATACAGCCAAACTAGATGCGAACTGTGTATGCCATGTCTATTTCTGAAGATGATTAGAAGCAGTCTGGCACTCGACCATATACCTGATACTACGTGCTCGAGGAAAGTAATGGTAGCATTTATTCCGAAGGCAATTAATAATGATCCATTCTACCCTAAGTCCTTTAGGCTAATATGCCTTAACTCTTTGAAGCTAATGACTATAGACAAAATAGTGGATAACCACATCAGAACTTAATATTTTTTTTTTTTTTTGACCAAACCACGCCAAAAGTCCACCCGATTTCGCATCAGCGTGGTTAAACAGTCATTCGAAGTGCGCTTGCTTTCGTATTTTTGGTCCCTCAGAGGCAGAATAATTCTTTCATATGCAGAATGTCGCCCAAAATATGGCGTGTGCGTTCAGTAATAATCCTTGTGACATTTGCTAGCTTGCGCACCTTCACTTTACGATCGGCCAACACCATTTAATGTATTTGTATGCCCTGCACCGAAGGTACAAGAGCCTATTGGTTTTGTGCAGATGTATGTAAGAGATAAAAATAATGGTCGGCGACCCCCCAAAGTTACCCCCATTATGGTCAGGAACGGTAGAGGAGTCTATATAGCCATGTCCATATGTCCTTCCGTATGACCGAAACTATCTCGGAAACGGTAATAGATAGAGATTTCATTCTTCTTGCATTCGACTAGGACTTCGCCGGAATTTAACAAGTTTATTTTCCTTCCCCATAAAATCATGCTCAAGGCTAAAATTTATATATTTTATAAGGCACTTATTCGTGTAATGAGAAGTGGGAGGAGCAAAATACTTTTCGTCAGTACTATATTTCTTATTGATTTCCTACCTTTTTGTTTTGGTCTGCTTGGTTATAAGCTAGGTAAACATTTAATGTGTTTGTTAGGAAAGGATTAAGAGCCTGATCTGGTACAGGGCCTCTTACACTCGGTTACGTCCAACTGTAATTTTCTTAATGGTATTGACATTGTCCTGTGAAACCGCATCGAACATTGGTCGGCAGTGGAGATTGTTTCCTTCGCCGTTTTACATCTCATGTCTGCCTAAATTTGAATTATGGCTGTCCATGAGGTTACTTTTCACTCCACCTAAATTGTTTTTAAACAGAATTAGGAGTATCAAAAATGTGGAGTAAGTCTTTGCATGCTAAGTGTCAACTCCCGCTAAGGGTGAGGGAGTTAGCACGTTCAATGCATAAAAGTAATCTGTAGAAGCTTTAATACAATTTAAATATTCTAACTTGATGGCTCTGTCTTTTACAGACTCCAATTTCTTGTTGTTCATAAAAACAGCCAGACAGAAGGACATGTTAATTCTGCCTTTTATGCTTCTGCCTGTCATATACATTTGCACAAACTTAATAAGCGCTTTTATTATTTGTAACAAACCTCGTATGTATATGAGTATGTAAGCCTAAGAGAACTTTTGTTGGATTTATGTTGTAGCAATCACTACGCTCTCACAAAAAAAAACCTTCCTATATACATATATATGTATATATATTTATATAGAAACATATGTCAACTGACACTTGACGTTGACAGTTTACAATGCTAGTAGATGGTTGACAAACAAACTTGAAATCAAACTCGTACGTTGTCACACAGCAAAAGATGTCTAACATTTCTAAAATAATATTCAGAGCTATTGTACAACTATGTCAAAACTAAAACTTGAATGCTGACTAATGTTTACTGATTAGAATAGAATTGAATTTCTAAAATTTGACTGTTTACTTTTGTGTTTTAGTTAAATAATTAGTTTCTTATGCATTTTAATAAAGTTCATTCGTTTAAATTTTGAGTTTATTTAACTACTTCGAGTAATTATTTACTTAAGACACCGCAAATAATAACTCTTGCTTTTTATTTGCTATTTAACTGTTTAAATTGTATATAAATAAGCACTGATTTTCTTCAGTCTGCATACTCAATGTTGTGTTAAGCTAGAAACAACTTCAACTTCACTTTAGATAAATACGCTTAAATGTATCTACACAATGGAAATGTCTAAAAATTAAGATACAAAAAAAAAAAAAAAAACGGAAATTAAACGACAAATAGAAAAGCTATGCAAATATATGCCATCATGAATGACTGACTGAGTGTATGTATAAATCTATAAACGGAAAAGAAAAAAAAGAGGAAACATTTCCAGTGAAGCGTAGAAATGCACAACCACAAACACCAAATATTTCAATAATTTCAGCAAACTGAAGATAAGCATTTTGCCTGGATGTATTGTAGATGTATTGTATCTGCAGGCAACAAATTCTATGCGAGTGTATCTACATAAGAGGACACTCGAGTGCTCTTGCTAAATATTCGAGAAAAATTTCATTTGAATGTCATTTCGATTTAAATAACTCGATTTTAAAATGTTCTTCTTTTTCTTCTATTATTCCGTTTTTTTGCCAATTGATGCATTTAAAGATTTCTCGCCTCGGGCTAGCAGGTAAAAGTCATAGTCGAAAATATATATTTGTCCAGTAAAACTGAACAAAAGTAGCACGAACAAACGGAGCAGATTTCGTTGAGTGATTTTTGCTTAGATTCTATGCCGTAAAGTCGTTAGTCAATGGTCATGTGGCATGTGAGAAAAATCGTTTTATCACTGCTAAAGTGCAATGAAAAGTTGCATGAGAAAGTAAGCATATAAGCTGCTCAAGCACTCACTCAGCTGTGGAAATGAAAGAATATGCATTTAGTTGGTATTTCATGATGTGCTGTGTCTAAATTGAAATAATGATAAACATCGAAAATGCATTGGAAATGTGCTTAAGTACGTTGCTTATAGCACTTTAAGTTTGAGTTGTTTCTTGCAGTTCTACAATTAGAAAAAGCAAATAGCATATTTTAGATATTCGTCTAAAATATGCAGAACAACAAACGAAATGTTCCATTAGGGATGCAGAGCAGAAGAAGTTGATATTTCGCATAAAGCATTCATTTGAAACGGTTTAAATATATCTTTATCTAGTGGCTTAGCATAGTGTTGCCAGAAGTGTAGAGAAATGCTTTAATCTAAACTTAGAATCTTTATTAGAAATTTTAAAATTCGATAAGCCTATCTGCATATGTGTGGAATATTTCATTAAAAATATTCACATTGTGAGGAAAGTTGTTGGCCAACAGTAATTCTTTTGCAAACAGCTCAAGCAACTGACCAACGTTCTTTAGAATACGAGCTCTTGTGTAATCTCTTATCAGCTGTTCGGAGGTAAGCAAACTGTGAGAAGACGACAGACACACCGGATATGTACTCAGAATTTTTGCACACTTAATAGTGATGGTGCAAATATCCAGATGGTGTTTGATGTGCTCGATAAATGAAAGACTGACATCACATCACATTATTTTATTTTTAATTTTTTGGATGGTTGTGGTGAGGAGTGTTGAGCTGCAGCAGTGAGAACTGAACTCAGGGCACTGAAAGAGTTTTCAATATCGAGTTCGTTGCTTATTGCTGGGCTCAGCTCGATATGACTGCTTATATAATTTTCATATTTGAGCCAGTTGGTTTTGTGTTTCTCTTTTAGTTGAGGTTTCTCCAGTAAGCTAAAAAGAACTGGAGAATGATCCGATGAGAGATCTGCAAGAGATTCAGCAGATATTAGAAAAATCTTCGTGTTATTGCAAAATCAATGAGATCTGGAATTTTCATCGAATCTGTAGGCCAATATGTTGGGGTGCAGGGCGAGACATAGTTAAGCTTGTCATTGGTATATATAACTGCTTCGTAAAGCTGCTTTCCTTTGGGGTTTGAAAGCCTTGAGCCCCAATGTGTATGTTTGGCATTATAACCACCCGCTGCTATAAAGCGATCACCTGCAGTGTCGAAGAATTCGAGAAACTATTTTTCAGATACTGTAAACCTTGGAAGGCAATAAAATGCCTATAGTGTGAGACTACCAAACTTTACTTGAACATTTATTGAGGTGGTTCGGTGATAATTAGTTGCAAATGCTTGTAGCGAATGGTGTTTAATATGACTTATAGTGAGTAAATATGGAATCGAACGCATAACCTGGAATTTTGAAACTATATTTATTCGAAAGATGTGTTTTTGCGAGAAGCATTACATCAATGTGGTTGTGCATGCAATTGACTCTTCGGGGTGAGAGCGAGCAGAGGCAGTTCGCAGAAGCTGGTAGTTTTTCAATTCTTTGTACACGGGACATCCTCTGTAATTAGGCGTGTGATTTCCTCCACAGTTGCTACAGAACATAGAGTACAGTATGTCTTTGTGTGGCCAAACTCCCGACTGTTGGTGCATTAAACCGGCTTATTGCGCTTGTGCGGTTCTTCTACAGAAATTCTGCGGTGCATCAAGCATTTTAGATTGTAGATTGGGTGTACCTCGTTATTTTTAAGTGGCATATTTTCGGGTTCCAGCTCTACTTTAAACATGGGCTGCGGAATTTTGAATTTAAAGAAAACTGACTACTTTAAGTTAACTCTCCTACTTTAAAGTGCCGATTAGTCTGCTTTGAATTGTTGTACAGATATTGAATTGGCGTTGAATATATTTTATTCCACCATATTCAATTATTTTGACCGATACATTCCGTACACATTTATCTCTAGCTGAAGAAAAAGACAACCTTGGATTTCTCGTAGTCTTTGTATATTAAAGAATGTTAAGTCACGGCAGACTATTTAATAAAAGGTTAACAAAACAAGTCTTTCAACCATTAAATTTTCCTTCATATCTGGACCCGATAAAATTCCCAGCAGTATATTAAAACCATTTATTTCCCTTTATAGATTTTTTTTTCAACCTATCTATAAGGTTATGCAAGCTTCCAACTCTTTGGAGAGTATCTTTCATTATTCCACTTCATAAAAAAGGCAGCAAATCTGTTATATCGAATTATAGAGGCATTGCTAAGCTGAGTGTTATTCCAAAACTGTTTGAAAAATCATTTCTGACCCATGGTAACAGTCGTTAGAGTCTGTTTTTAATCCTTACAAGAGGCAACAAATCTGTTAAAATTTTTTCTGTTCTGAATAATGGTTTTGAGTCCGGCTGCGAAGCTGATGTCATATACACAGACTTCAAAGATGTTATATGACAGAAAATTCGGAACTCTTTTTTATATATAAAAACTAAGAATTAGGTGGATGGGTTATTTTTTACATATTTGAAGAAAGAATAGGAGAATCTCGTATAGTCTCCAAGTTCTCGATTTTGTTACTGACATGCCTCAACTTTTGAAGCTGAGAGTGCACCATGGCAACATGTAGAGAGAAATACTCCGCTATATATAATGCATTAAGTCCCTAAGATGTCACCATTTGCATTAAAAGTTAATATTGATTTTTAACAAAAAGTTTTATAAAGAAAAATCTTATATTTTTATGCGAATGCGACTACTAATACTTCGGCATACATTTTTTTTTTAACTTTTTACCTTCAATGATTTATTAAACAGTTCGCATGAGTGTAAAACTTTGTTTTAACTTTCACTAAGAATAAGAAAAACTTAAATTTATGCAAAAAGTAGCAATCCTATGTCACAAAGATTTAAATATTTGACTTTGCACGCGTTTTTTAGCAGAACTTTAAGTTATTTTATTTACTTGTAGAATCGTAGAACCAGTTGTGGTTCGGATAGCTACGGCATCAGATATTTGAAAGTAAACCAAAGTAAACCAAGCCAAGTCAAGTGGATTTTGGTTACGTAAAAGTTTTGCTTGCCAAAGCCGCTTAAAGTGCCGCCCGCTTAACTACAAAAGTATCTCACGAGCAAAGAATTTCTGTGTGCGAGTGTGGGACTTGTCAAGTGCGGAAATTCCATTGGTGTCACGGATATGGCGACATTGCTCAATTTACCGCTGGGACAATCCTTTCGATGGCTTTGTTTAATTAGATTTGTTGGTTGGGCGGTTATTTATTAGTTTAATATGCGCGAATGCGGTTGGTTCGGTCGGTTACTGTTTACCTGCAAGTAACTCAAAAGGGTTACACAGTTCATTTACGGAAAAATAAATGTTTAACAGGTTGCAAGCGACCATTGGGAATGAATGGTTTTTAACTTTGTACACTACAAACAGAGCAACAGTGTGATTATTATACATTTTTTGGTTTGTTTGTAACGACGAGAATAGTTTTTTGTGACAACAGTTTCTTTAGCAAATTCTTAATACTTTAATTGGAAGATATTCCAAATATTTCGTACAAAAACTCAGAAAGGAGGATTCGATTTTTATGGTTTGTTTAAATTCAATGGTATACAGTGTAACTCAAAGTCGAACAGACTCAACTTCAGCATTCTTGTTTAATTTTTTATTTATATTTTTTGCTTGATTCCGTTTCACTACATTTTAAGGTGTTATGCCACCACAGCAGTTGACACCTATGGCAACTTTAAACAGTTTATACTTTATGCAGAAGTTTGGTTGCTATTTGCGTGTTCAGATATATTTATATACTTTTTTTTGACTTTTGGTTTCGTTTAGCTTGACATCCCTATCAGGTGTTCTCGTGTGTATATATGTCCTTGTCACTTGGCACCAAGTTTTGTGGCATTTAAATATTTAAAACGCTTGAATGCGTTTGGCCATAAATATGCAATGAAGTTGAGTAACATTTTTTTTTCGCTTTTCACTTCTGTTTGTATAAATTTACTTTTTATTTTTCTTGCTTTTTGTTTTTTTTCCCCTCCTCAGTCTCTTCAGAAATTGTTAGCCAAATTGTGGTGGTCTATGTTTAATGAGAAGTCAGTCTGTCACCTCGCATCGAAAATAACTTTCTACGTTGCCAAGTTCATTAAATTTATGTAAACATGCTTCGAAGGAACAAAAGTAAGAACAAAAAAAAAAAAATATGTAAATAAAATCAAAGCAACTCTAAGGAAACAGCGTGGACAAAATATTTATCTGATTAGAATCGAATTATGTTAATTTGGGCTATTATTCGCCATCGTTTGCACCTGTTTCGGCTATAAAAATATTTCAGCGACCTTTTTTTTTTCTTGTTTTTTAAAAAAATAAGTTTTTGATTTTCTTAAACTTTTGCATATATTTAGGATGCGCTTTCTATACACTATAAAAATATTTGTAGCAAGGTATATTAGGTATGGTGAAACGAAAAAATTGAGGATATTATTCTTACTGTTAAAACAAAACCTCCACCCTAAAGATTTTCCAAAATACTTCGTCTATTTACGAACCGGTAGAGTTGCCTCATTCTGAGGCGACAACGGCTGACTAGGTTTTTGGTTTGCCTCTTACCCAGCATCAGCCCATTAGCTTGCGTGAAAATGGTATTTTTCAACCAGACATTAGAAGGGATCCTTCTCCTTAGTAAGAAGCAAACGTTGATGCATTTGGTTGGGTTTAATTTAATATTCCATATTCGGGCCCAGTGTTCAAACATGTGCAAATACTTCTGCACACCATCTGCCGCTTCGTAATCGCATGTTGTACAAAGTGGCAACATCGTTTGCATATGATGCCAGCAGTACTTTGTCGGTTGGCATCATCGACTTTCAACTGGAAATGGCTTTCATTCAGATATGACTGAATACTGGTGCCAGGAGAAGTGCCTTGATTTTTGCCAAGAGTCCGGCATGCCACACTCTGTCGAACGCTTTCTGCACGTTAACTATACCGCATTGCCATATTCCTTTTCGTCGAACGCCTGCAGCACGTGGTTCACTACCCTGTGGATTTGCTCAATTGTGCCATGACCAGATCTAAATTCGAATTGGTGGCCGAATTGGAGCATACCAGCTCAGTAACTCGTGACGCAAAAAGTCGTTCCCATACCTTCGATAAAGAAGGTATGGTCGATACGAGTTCGGATGATCCTCAGGCTTGCAGGTTTTGTGGATCAGGCTTTCTTCCACTTGGATGGAAAATGCTGCATCCTCAGCATAGCGTTAAAGATTAACGTTATGTAGAGGAGCGCCCACATTGGTAAGGCTTTTAAAGTTGTGTGGCAAATGTTTTCGTGTCCTGGGGCTTTGTTTGCCGGAAGCTTCTTAATAGCGTTCGCTATTTCCTCCGGTGGAACAGGTTTGATTGACAGGTCCATTTGCAGGGGAGTTTCAAGGGCCTGTAGCACATTATCTTAGTCACTGCCATCTGCTAAAGAGAATGAAACATGAGTATAACTTATACTCCTTCCTCTTATTGGTAGATATAGACAACATCCTTCAGTTAAAGACTCCAAAGGAACCACTGCTACCGTCTAGAGCAAATATAGCAGCATTCCACCGACAAAGATTCTGAGGGCTGAGGATATTGTAGATGCTCATGCAACCAAAGAAGTACCCTTTTTCTAAATAAAGTGTACTCTGCTGTCCTCAAAGCTGCATTAACGAGGCTGCGAGGAGGTTGGGGTGCCAATATATTCGAGCTCGTGACTCTACAGAGGAAAGCGTATATTGTATTGTTCCAAATTTTACCAAAAGTCATATCTGATGCGAGCACAAACTACTCCATCTCTTTTTCCCAGAGCACTCAATCGGAAAGGCTGAGCCACATCTTTGCAGGAACTTGCTAAAACTTTTGTTGATAATTTGGAGCCACGTTTTCAAACCTTCGATATGACTTCTGCAGAAGCGGAAAGGGAAGTACATTTGAAGGAAAAAATCTGCAGACACGGAAGGTCCCAGTCAAATATGGGTGACATGTAGTAGCCAAGCTGTTCGAAAACTGTAAGTTAACAAGAATGGTGACGCTTCATACGGTAACGTTTTTTGGTTAAGGAATGCCCACGGAACTCCATTGCAACTGAAAAGTGTGGCAAATTTTCTTCTCGAAGATTTTGAGGGCAGTCATTGCCAATGATATACTTAGCTATAATGCAGATATTTGATAGAGTGTGGCACGATGGCTTCCTGTTCAAATTGAAAAGTCTATCACCACCTCTACTGCTAAAGTCATCTGAGTTGTGGTACCTCATGAATATGTGCTATGCTTACTGGCTCTATACTACCAAAAGTTGATCCATAAGAGCTATTCTATGCTACTTTCGCCAATGATACAGCTGTCGTATACAGACACAAATGCATCTATAATTTGTGTGGCGTCGGAGAGTGGACGAAGCTATGGAATATAGGCTTCAACATATGAAAATGTGTAAGCGTCACTTTTACCCTGCGATTGGATGATTACCTAAGCGTCTTTCTGCTTCTGAGCCACTATCTCGGATATAAATACCTTGGCACATAAGCACCTGGGTAAGATTTCTCAGAGCCAGGTTATAATCGCACCAACCTGACGATATGGAAGCCAACGAAAACTCAAGAAAACAATATAAGAGACAAAATTTATTTGCAGAATTTCAAATGTTCCATTGTACATGTGAAGTGTGAACATAAGAAAAGAGCTTAAATAATGGGGTTGCCTTAGATTACATGGAACGCCTTAGAAAACACTCCACCCGGTTAGCTAGGCGCCCTGTAAAGCGACGCAGAAAGGTCCAGACGAAATGGGTCCAGAAAACGCATTCTATCGACCTTACCGCCAGTGGTTGTACTTTAATGAAACGCAGAATTTCAAGTCAATATGCAAAAAAAAAAAAAACACATTAAAGACGGTCAAAAGTAAAGGTGATGTTCATGGTTTTTGACTGTACTGTCAATAAAAAATACTATTTGCCTTGTAATGAAGCGTTTAAAAACTTAATTCCTTAAAAAAATATGACGACATTGCCCCACAGCATAGTACTGCATATTTAAGGCTAAAAATAGGCCAAATACCATCGCTCATCCACCGTACTCACCTGCCTATTTGAAAGGTGACAAAATGGTCGAGCATCACGACTCTAGCTCTTACTTGTTTACATTATTTTCTTTTATTTCCGTTTATGCCACGGAAGTCGTAAAAAAGTTTAGTGCGATTTAAATTTTGGATTTTCTTTCATTTTTTTTCGCTGCCACGTTAAAACTCGATAAAAGTTTCAAATTTGCGACATGCCAATGTGACAAGCGCCCAAAAGCAGCACGAAAAAAAAAACAAAAACAAAATTGAGTATTTGCGACCGAAAGCGGCGAACAAAAATAGACAAAGTGTGTTAATCTGTTGAAATTTGTGTGTTGAATGGCGAGCGCAATCTTTAATCTAATCTTTTTTTCTTCTCCAATTTGCCTAAATAATTTATTTTCATAGTTCTACGGCACGATTTCCTAACTATTTCAATTAACTAATGGCACTCGAGATTATTTTTTCATAGCCTTAGTTCATAGAAATAATTTAATTAAATGTTAAATATGCACGTTCGGTTCCCTCTTAAAGTTCATGCAAACACAGCGTCAAAATGCAGCTCACGTGGCAGCATTACTAGCAAAAAAAAAATATTGTCAAAAATTAAAAAAAAACAACAAAAGAAACAAAAAAGAAAAAGGGATGGTTAGGGTTGACCCAAAGTGCAAAGCAATTTGTTAATAGGAGACCGAATGCGCTGGAGCACAGGTGCCACTCGTATGCCATGCAATGGGGTTAAATGTAGGAAAACGGGTAAGAAGCGCAAAGGTGTTATAAAATTATAAACCAACAAAATGCCAGCAAATGGCACATTCAGCATTGCGAGCGCGCGCGCGCTGTGTCATGAAAATGTAATTTTGGTAAAACACACAAAATTATAAAAAATAAAAAAAACGAGTGAGGCATATGTGCAACAAAAAAGTTCATACATAAATATAAAACATATGTTAAAAATAGGATATAGAAAAACAAGCAAAAAGGATGAACTCGGTTGAACGAAACGCTAATACCATGCATACAACATTTAAGCTGTGAAGCTATTTGACAAAAAAAATGTTTTTTTTTTTTGATAAAACTTATCACAAAACTGTGTGGAAACCAATAAGTGTGCAGTGAATTTTTATGGCAATACCAAAAGTCCTGAAACTGATTCAAATGAAGAGTTATTCATAAGTGGAGGGAAAGCTTATAGGAGGCTACTCCCAATAGTGCTCGTGATATATCAATAGAAAAACTTTATCTGCTTAGGGCAGAGTTCAGACAGTTGCTTGAAAAATATTTATAAAAAATACAAGAAAAACGCTGCGTTTGACTATAAGCTATCCGCATTGAACTTTAAGTTTTTATAAGTAATATGTTGCTATATGGAAACATTTTAATTAAATACAAACTAACTGAAGCGATAGAGTAGGAGTCCTTAAATATACAAACTTTAAGGTTATATCTTTTATAGTCTCCAAGTTCTTGTTTGTCATAGCTGGACAGACGGACATCACAATATTGCCTTGACTTCTGTAGCAGAAAATATCTTTTAGTGGTCTAACTTGAAAACTAATAGAAAAATTTATTAGAAGTAACACAAATTATACAGAGCTGGGAGTCTACTAAAGGGCTATACCTTAGCACCAATTTAGTTTTCGGCGTGGTCATGGCACCGTTGAGCAAGCTCACAGGTTAGTGAAAATCAAGGCTATCCTTCCATTCCCTTTCTACTTGATGATACGGTCTTACTTGGAAGAACGACATTTTCAAGTGAAAGTACGATAAAAGCTCTCAATTGTTTATCCCGTGAGAGCCGGAGTTTCTCAAGCAAGCTGTACTCCTTGTTTACTGCCGAACTTCCTGTCCCCGATGAAGATATAATGCCACCCGAGAAAGTCATATTGACATCTTACGCAGACGATTCTCCACAACGCCAAATGCGAATACGATGCAGCAGACGGCGCGCAGGTGTATGTCCACGAGGTGGAAAATTGATCAAACCATTTCACACTTAGAAAAAAAACACAACTCACAACCCAATTTAGTTCCTTCATCTGTTAGAGAGCCATCTGTAATCCAGCTGATTGCCTTGGTTTGACATTGTACTTCAGCCCATTTTTTCCATTTTCCTTTAGTGCTGAGCCCTATTTTGAATCGTCTGATGAAGTTGTTCATTATACCTAGATTGTCACTGGGATATTGTAGGAGTGGGTGAGGGTCCTTCAAGTTATCATTTGATTTATTCCTGCCCTACTGTCACTGTTCTGTCTTCCTATCTTAACAACAGACAAACTGCAACTACACACTGCGAAGTAGCATGTTCTTAACTTATTAGGTGATCACAAAGAACAACTCTCTTCACATCAAAAATGACAGGTAAGTCTTTAGTGCATCAAATGCACTGTAAACCACAAAGCTGCTTTGAAGAGTTATTAGAGTAGACGGAGTTGACAGCTCACTTCGCAAACGCACATCGAATACAATGGAAGGTGCATATATTAAAAGCTGCTTAACTATCAATACAATGGGTACTTTCAGCCAAAATTACAAATACTATGACCGCTGACACATTTTGCTGATGCTGACCTTGAAAGTAGCCAACAATAAAAAAAAAACTTTAGATAGGAGAAAATAATATTTTATAAGAGCAGCACACTCATGGGACACGTGTAACATTTACAAAAAATAAAAACAACATCACTTCGATTGAACTGAAGCATTAATACCCTATACAGAATGTAAAAAAAAAAGTTATTTATATTGGGGAAACATAAGCTTGAAAAATGTATTTCGATTTGGTTCAGTTGGGTGTTTCTAAAAGGATTGGTTTTGTATTCAATAAAAACATCAAATTTCGTCACCAGTCACTAATGATTAAATGTTATGCTCCCTTTTAATACGCTTTTATTAACACCTTCCACAAATATTAAGACTCGATGACAATACAACAATTATTATTATTTTAGTGTTGCTCCCTTACAGACCCAATGACATCATTCGATATTTTGTATGAAAAACTTTAATCAATATGAGTTGAAGCAATTTGGTACTGTGAATTCTGAATGGTATGCAATAACTTCTTTGCTAGAAGTTTTCAGAGTATTGAAGAAGACGGATTGTCCTTCATCACGACATTACCTGCTCGCAAACATCGTTTTATAGCCCTGACTTGGCATTTAATTATTTATTTTTATGCCCGATAATCATACAAAAATTGCGAGGTCAATGTTTTCCGACAGTAGAAGAGGTAGGATCTTCAGAGTGCTTTGAAAATTGGTTCAAACTTGTATTTATCTTCAGGGAGAATATTTCGAAAATCAATAAAACCAATTTCAATGATGCATTATCATTCTTATTAGGCGAATTTTTGAAGGTGTTTCGAAAAACATTAAAAAATTAAAGATCGCGAATTTATGATACTACAGGATCTTGCACAAAATGTAGTACAGATGATGTAGTTTAGTCATGACGGTAAAAATTGTCTTTGGTATTTTATAAAAAAAATAAACAGCTTCGGAGTTACAGGTCATCGAATGCAGTGTAATTATTAACGAGTCTCATATATTTTTAATATCCTGTTACCATTGAGGAAAAGGGAAAAATTGTAATCTTGCAGACTATAAGGGATAAGGCCTTCAAATTTGTATATATATGTAGATAATCGTATTCATTCTTCAATTCATTTGTATTGAATGGAAAAGTTAACACCTTAATCCTTATTTGCCTCCACCCTAATAGTAGGTTGATACTAACCGTTTGCTAACCTCCTAATACTGAGTATTTTTACTAAACATTTTTGTAATTTTTATAGTTATGCTATAAGCTTAATAGGTCCAGATAAGTTCAATAAAAGGCGTAGCCCTCATGTGAATCTGTCTTACATTTCTTTGTTTTTTTGTGTGCAACCATTTTAGTGGTTTCTGTAAATTGAGCCAAAAAAACAGAATTTAGTTTTATTTGCGTCAATTCTTATCAATCAGACCAATAAAAGATATGGCAACGTACAAAAAGACAATTCGACTTAGAGACTATAAAAGATGGAGACTTCAAGTTTGGATATTAAAAGTCTCTTGTTCGCTTTATAAAACATTCCACACGAATCAAATTAGGAATACAAAACTCTATATTAAAGATTCAATGGGGGTAACGGGTATCTCGAAGTCGAGCACATTCGACTGCAACGTTGTTTCTTTTTTTCTAATAATAAGCAGCTCGGTATGCATGTGCAAGAGCTTAAATGTGTTTCTATACCCTGTAAACGAGGGGTAAATAGGTCAATTAGGTATGTGCCAATGTATGCGAGACATAAAAATAATTAAAATAATTATTTTTGATCACAAATATTAAGTCGAAATGGACATATCCTTTTGTCTGGTTGTCCGTATGTATAATAAGATCTTCAAGTTAATATATTTAGAACCCCGGATCCTCTCTTTAGATAACTTGTATTAAGTGAGCATGCAAACCCCTTAATAGATATAGGTAATTTATTTAGAAACGCCATATTTTGGTGTTTTTTATTTTTGTTTTTGTTTGTTTACCAATTTTAATAAAATATGTACTCCATAAAAGTCTTTATCGGATCACTAGAACGGATAGCTCCTGTATAAACAAATAATCCTTTCATGGAAAAAAGTATTATTGTTATTATTAATGTAGGTAGAAACGCCAAATTTGGCATTCCTTGCTTGAATCCTAATACACAATATATATTTCACGGTCCAGATAGATATTTATCCCTCATGGGAATTTCAGTTCAATACGGGTTATCTTGAAGTCAAGCATATTCGACTATAACGTTCTTCCTTGTTTTTAAAGATTTTTGGGATGTTTGGTGGAGTGGTTGATATGGGTTATCTTTCACTCAATTTGACATCTCTTAGTATTTCCTACTGAAACCCTATCTCCATTATAATTTATATTGTATATTAGGTGATGCTAGTTTCATTTGGTATATTCCAACTGTTAGGTCCATTTTTTGAGCATTTCTAGTTGTCAGATCTTTAACCTCCACCAGTGGTTTAAGTTCAAAATCAGTCAATAAAATGAGAACTGAGAATCACTTCATTCAAAAACATTTTCAGTTTGATTTTAGTGTTTAGTGAACCAAAATTCATGGAAATTATGATGTATATGATGTTAGGGTATGCAGAAAAGTTTTGGGATTTTGTAAACTAGCTTTGTTTATGGGGCAATAACTACGAAAAAATTTTTAATATATATCTAAGAAGTTTCAAATACTGCCATTCATATCTAAAGCGTTAATTAGTATAAGAGAGAAGGACAAACTTTTATATACTTTTGAAGAAATTTACTGAAAAATTTTTTACGTCGAAGCTGTAACCTCTAAAATGAGCTTTTTGAATGCTACAACAGCCTGTTTTGGTAAACGTTGACCTTGCAACTGATTTTTGATTGACGGAATCACAAAAAAAACAAGTAAGAAAATACAGTCAGACGTAACCGACTGTAAGAGGCCCTGTACCAGTGCAGGTCGCCTAACAAACACATTAAATGTTTCCCGAGCTTATGACCAAGCACATGACCATTTCTCACTGCCATATAAAACATTTTTTTATGTATGAAAAGAAAAGGGGGGGTCGTTCAAATTCAAATGCTTATAAAATCGTCATTTATTATACGATTTGTTTTGAATGACCAAAAAGCATGTTTGATCTTTGACATTTGAGAGCTTGAATTTGCCGTGGTAAAGGACAGCGGAACAGATAGACGATCATTTGCGTTAAAGTGCTGCGTTCGCGAATAACTTCTGTTGGGTTTGGCTAGTTTTGGAACACACATACTGTCGATTGCTGCCTTATTTCGGTCGCATTTGTATATATCCAGGATTCGGCAGCTGTTGCTAGTTTATAAACGTGGCTGGTTGTATTTCTTCAACATTTTCTGGCGATGATCAAATTAATATTATCCAACGAAAGAAACATCTTCGTGCCCTTTGATACAAAAAGAACCCAATGCTTATAAAACTAAAGAAACCTATGCTTCTCCTATAAATAAGTCCACATATCCATATCAAAATTAAAGTATCTTCCAAAGATAACGAGTATTCTGTCTTTACCAGATCCCTTAACAGTTTAATTTGGCAACTAAATGGAATGAATGTTCCTGCAGAACCATTGTTGCATAGTTTATGATTTAAAGTTGTTCATTGATGCATGCCTGGACCAGTGCCGAGCTTATTAGGCCCAGTACCGAAGATACAAGAGCCTATTGGTAATATTCGGAGGCCCCCTAAAAATTACCCGTATTATGGTCCAAAGTGATAGAGGAGACGATATAGCCATGTCCGTCCGTATGAACAAAAGGATCTCAGAAACGGTAATAGATAGAGACTTCTTTCTTTTTTGCATACGACTAGGACTTTGCCGGAATTTTTATTTTAAAATTTTGCCCCTTCCCAATAAAATCCCTATCAAGGGTAAAAATTTCTATGTGTGCCAGTATAGAGATAAAATCTCTCGTAGCCAAAATCCCAAAACTTCATCAAAATCGGATAATAAATGACGATTTTATAAGCAATTCAATTAGAACGACCTATAATACTTCCGTCCTCCATTAAAAAATGTTTTATAAGGCACTTATTCGTGAAGTGAGAAGTGGGAGGAGCAAAATACTTTTCATCAGTACCATTTTTTCTTATTAATTTCCTACCTTTTTGTTTTGCACTGCTTGGTCATAAGCTAGGGAAACATTTAATGTGTTTGTTAGGCAAAGTGTACTGGTACAGGGCCCTTTTTTTAATTGTTTCTCTTATGTTGCCTCTTTATTTCACCTTCACCTTATTGCGCTCATCTCAATTTATTTTTCTTCGAAATAGTCAAATTTTTTTGCTCTGCTTTTTTAAACTCTATTAGAGATCCATAGCGCTCAGATACCGTCAATACCTTCCTTCAGAAGGTTAGAATTTAAGAAATCTCTCATTTGATAATTTTTTATAGGAATAAGTGTCTATAAGGACTTAACGTGTTAGTATAAAAAACCATGAGAAAGCCAATGAACTTGTTTGAATTTTATCCTCTGAAATCGAGCGAGCATCCTCGGAAATCTGCTGCCTTTAGGAATCTGCACCCTATTGACAAATCCAGGACGGGCCTGCACCAATGATGTGTATAGAATACATGGTATATGAGTCCAATCTGAAGCAATATTGGATACTTTTTAGGGATCGATGTTAAAATACTTTGAATAATAATGAATTAGTAAATACTAGATCATTTATGAGGCGGTTTGTACAGTGAAGATATGGCTTATATGGTATAGGAGACCAACTGAAAACTAAGAATATAAGAAATTGCAATCTGAAGTTTAAGAAAGTTTATTTTACCAAAAATTAAAAAAAAAAAAAAAAACTGGATGCGCCTCAAATTTTCCCATATGCTGTTAATACCTTTAACACACCATGTGTGAAGGGTGTAAAAACTGAAATTTTACGTTTGTTTGCACTGAAAACAGAACAGATACAGACAGAGCAACAGAACAAATTCTGAGCCTGTTGTTGAATATGAAGATACAGCGGCATTAGGTTTGGAAGCACTCGGGCATGATCGCATTGCTCCTGTTATAGTTATACAAGTTACCTACTGCTGCTAATTTAGCCCTATTTGCCCAAACATTATTATTATAGGTCTGACCATACTGAGATACATCCATTTCATAATTTTAGGGGTACACCCCCAACTTTCCCGGCAATTACTCTGCAAGTCATTATTGCCATATTGGCTTCCTTCATTGTATGTTCTAAATAGGTCTTCCATGTAGTAAGTTTGTCAAAAATTACTTCCAGGCATTTGACCGCCATGGAGAATTCTATCAACTTGCCATTTGCCCATATTAGCCATCTGGTAAGAGAAGGATTTATATTTGTCTTGTTAAATGCCCTTTGCAACTTCCGTGTGCACAAATGGTTGTTCCCTTGGCTTTTATGGAGTTCTGAACTGCGAAAACCAGAAGTCAACTTAACTCTAGCCATAAATAATAACTACATAACAGATTACTCTTCTATACGTAGACAAGCCAAAATGCTAAGAATCAATGCACATGACTTTTGTAGGATGAGGAAACGACTGAACACTTAAGAGAGCGCTTTACTCAGGAGCTTATTCCTAGATAATCACAGAAACTTATATACTATCAAAATCTACTTCAACGTTTCTAATTCAAATGAAGTGGTTCATATGGAATGGAATCCAATAGGGAGAAATAGAAACTAGTTCAAGTTTATTGGTCATCGTAACACTAAAACTTAGTCCAAGGCTTTAAGTATTTAAGGACTCTTTTGGATTTCGTCGTTGAGCTGTCAAGTCCTAGTCTATTCCACCTTTTTTGAGTAACAACTCCTTAATATGTCCGACATCCTGTAGCCAGTAAAGTTCCGCAAGCAACTAGTATGCTATACGATACAAACATTTTTTTATTATGCGAAGAATGAATAAAAGCATCTAATTATGCATATTGGAAAGCTAATACTTATAGTCGGTAAAATCCCGATTTTCATACGGACAAATGGACTTGCATATGTCGACTCGCCTTTTGATGTTGTACAAGAATATATATATACGTTATGTAACCCTCCTTCTACAGCCTGTTACATAGCCTAGCACAATATTATTATACCCCTTTTTACTTTGGATAAAGGGTATAAAAATGAATTACCCCCTAAGATATGCAACATTTTTTTACACATGCCGTATGCGCAATTTGAATGTATTTCATTAAAACTGTGACGAATGCACAAAAAAATGAAAAGGGAAAATGAATTTTATTTCTTGTTATTTTTAGTTAAAAACGCCATTTTTATATTAAATATTTCAGTAATATTGAAGCAGTGCTGAGGAGGTTAAGCTGAGGAAAATCTGAGGTAAAAAGGTTGTATAGAATAGGGGATCGACAAGCACCTGCAGATTTTACTACGCGATAAAAGTAATGTTTACCAATATGTACTCTAAAAGATCTATTATCAAGAAAGTTTTAAGCCTTAACGGAATATCTTAGCTATGCATTTTGAATATTTGAGCTGCATTTCAGACTGAATCAAAAGTGGCTTTAATATCTAACAATTAAATTCCAGTTGATTTTTTTGATCCTGACAAGATTGTAAGTGGTGGTATGTTCCTTATGAAAACTGAATTGACAGTTAGGAAGAAGGTGATTATTTTCGATAAAAGATGTGATTTTAAGATTTTATGATTGAAGATAAGAGACTTATTGGACATTGGGAAAGTGGATCATTAGCTAATTTACTAGGCTTTATAATTGGTATAACTTTAGCATCTTTCGAAAATGGTAGAAAGTATATATATATATAACCAGTTCCGGTTCCATCATTACCAGGAAATTTCCTTAATTTTTAATTATGCACTTTACAAGATCTAAAGTGATAGTGGTTTTATTAGTTAAAGGTAAATGAGTAGAAATTATTTGATAATTAATGTGATTAACTTGTGTAGTTGTAGTATCATCACTAAGACTATTAGAGAACTTAGCAGGCCATGTTTTAGGAACAGAAATATCAATAGCTGAGCAAAAAACATTGACAAGGGTGGATATCATTGGTGTTTAGAATTCAAACCGCTTCTATCAAATAATTTTAAAACCTTGTCAGTTTATAGAGATCTAAGGCATACCTTCATGAATATCATCTGAACACCAAACAGACGGACATGTCTCAGTCAACTCGACTTTTGATACATAATGGAATCTCCCTCGCCTACTACTGACTGTGTAACATACATTTACACAATATTAATATACTCTAACATTAAAGTTCATAAAAATAAAGCAAAAAGCTGCAAAGCAAAGCAAAGTTTATAGCTTAGAAAACTTATGCATTGCACTTAATGTTGTCTACTTTAAGTTCTACATAATTTGAATAAAACATGGACTTGCTCTTTGTTGCTATTTATATTACAAAGTTATATTTGTCAAAAGTATTTTGGCCAGTTAAATATGCATAAAGATTGTGAGTATAGTGAAAACTATGCCAAATAGCTGGTTGCATATACTTGTAGTAACCCGTCTATAGCATGAAGAACGAGTATGTCTACATTGAAATAAAAGCAACACGAATGGGCCCTGAGGAACACGTTTCGCAAATAAAATTCACACATTTACTTTCAACGCTTTGCAAAGCCGATTGAGTCGAGTAAATGCAGTGAAAAGCTTTTAGGAAATATGTTCGCTGTTGGCAGCGGTGACATTTTCTCGTTTATTGCTCAGATTGTTCAGATATTCAACGACAATTTCACCACAACATAAAAAAAAAAAAAAGAAAATCCGTTTAATTTTTTTGTTACTTCTATGCGTATTATGCATTTTTTTTTTTTTTTGTTAAAAGATTTTACATGTCCATTTAATTTGTTTCATTGCGTGGAAAATCCTATTATCGCACATAAAGAAAAGTTTCACATATAAAGTCATTTTGTTTTTATTTTTTGCCGCCATTCAATATTCATAAGCTAGCTTGAATGTCTATCTCTGTGTGTATTTCTTTGGTTACTTGGTTGGATGTATGTCCTTTGTACCGAGAGCGCTAATAAAGCTTAGTTAAAAATAAAAAAAAAGAAATTCCAAATATTTTAAATTTAACAAAAAAAAATTCCTGCAGTTAGTTGGGCTCCAATACGAGTTATCCTGCTTCTAACTATTTGTATGAGGGCTAACCTTTCGAGCGTGGGCGTTAATCGATAATCTTCGTCTACTAAAAGGGCAAGTGTTATCTCTCGAAGCTGATTATGCATCAAGGAACAAGCTTGAGGAACACTTCTGGTTGTCCGGAGATTAACAAAGACATCCGTGATGATAATTGAACGAAAATGCAAGAAAGAAAAAATAACCCATCGTGTTCTTTAAATCTGAATAGTACAGCCTGGACACATCCGATAAAATTTTCTTGGATAAAATTTTCTTGCAGGGAGCTCATAGATTAATATGCACAGTTTGAGAACAATACACATTGTTATTTGTTCGATTGGCTGAAGCAACTCACAAATCTTCGTTGGCTCACGTTGGGGGACCTGCCACCGCAAACTAATTAGTACCAGTCAAGACTCAATAGAGGCTTCAGATACGCACAAACGACAATGATTTACAGACATGCATCTGAAATATAAGCACCCTAAATGG
This sequence comes from Leucophenga maculata, assembly GCA_035044805.1. NCBI lineage: Eukaryota > Metazoa > Arthropoda > Insecta > Diptera > Drosophilidae > Leucophenga > Leucophenga maculata. Next base: position 49,006 of record JAWNNP010003348.1, read on the forward strand.
GGAAGTTGATGTCATCGACAAATAAATGGTTGACTACTGCAATCCAGGAAATTCGATGGACAGTACAGGACTTCTCCTAAAACAATATTTTTTGTAACACGAATGTTGCCATTCCATGCAAAATTTACTGTTCTTCACTCAGCTTTATCTCATCACCATATTTTCGGCTGCCTTGAGATGCTTAAGTGCAACGGCTCAGTTGTAGATTCTAACCCTGGATGCATAGTCTTCAACCAAGTTGAAATAAGTTGCCAATTTTCAAACCCCACTTGTGACATTAATTCGCTGGCCAGCGGACCAGCTTTTCAACCGCTGCCAAATTAGGGTCAACGTGAAGATCGTTGCAGACGTTCCAGGGTCATCCAGTGTTGTGCAACTTTACATTGAAAAAGTGCCATGGACTTGTATGCCATAACATCAGATTAGAGTTATGCATTTGTTCTGGAAGGAAAACTTGCTTCTGCTGCACTTGAAGGTGTGCCTTCTATACAGATTAAAGCTAGCTGTTTCAAGGAGATGCAGTGGATATGCGAAGGTATGGGCTCTAAATGACAGAATCGACATGACTTTGACTCTGAAGGAATGGCTCTCCAAGTAGTAGTAGTATAAGAGCAAAGTAGGACAAGGGAAGTCTCTTCTTGATCTTATGCAGGAGGTTCGGGTGCAAATCTCGATCGAATGCTTGCAATATGTGGTTGGTGGCTATGTGGAGTTGCTCTACCATGCCATGGCCATACCAAAAGCCAAATTGATGGTTTGGACTCCATGGTCCGGGACGCAGTAATAATCCCAAACATAAGAATGACTCTCTTTCCTTGTGTGTGTAGTCACCATCGGTTTGCCAGATATGGGACGACTACTACTACCTTCCATAACACTGCAACCTCAATATGGCATTGAAAATAGACTCCTATATGAGGACAGAACTCTTCGACAGCGCTTACAGAAGTGGTCGCGGTTCAGGTATTTATTGGACTTCAGGCGCTTGAATGAGTCCGCAGGCAGATCGAGCTGTAGTGGCGCTAACAGGAAGAATCTCAAATTTGATGTTTTGCTAAACGATTCCTTTGAATTTCGCAGAGCTGCAACAGGAGCAAGGTTACAGCGTTAGTTCTTTTGCATTATTTGCAATTTTTTACAAATTCGTAGAGATTCGTGATCTACAGTGTCTTGACGTACAAAAAAATTCGGTTCGGAGTAATATTAAAGATTATTAATTTCCTTTTTGAAATACTTTGTAATTCTATCCTTCCGTAACTAATATGAAAGAAGAGCTGCCAGAGAAAGCAATTTAGGTTAATCTGCCTTCTCACAATTTGCGCAATTTGCTCACTTCTGAGTAAATATTAAAAAGCTACACAGGAGCCGTTTGTGAGCTGCTTGGGTCATTTTCAAAATAGCAATTTTGGCAACTTCTATGCTCTAAAGAATGCTACTTCTAACTGTCTAATCGGCATAATAATGTTTCTCCATACCATTTTTAGACATCTTCTTGTTATCCGATCCAACATGAAAAACTTTGCTTAGACTCCTCCACACATTTCTAGCTAGCACAGCGGCTTATTAAAAATTTAATACAAACATTTTATGCTGTTGACTTGCTATCACCTACCATGCTACTCCTGTGAAAATCGCATTGTTCTGCTGAATTTTTTTTTTTGTTTGTGCGTTGAGCGTTTTATTTTTCCATAGGCGCCAAAATGTCAGCGCCACGTTTTTCGAACGTCAACAATTTATCATAAATCCTGCGCCGTTTGGGAGTTGCGCATGTTGATGAACGTTTTGAGCAAACGTCGTCGTCCTTGTTGTTTGTTGCCCTCTTGTTGGTGTCGTTGTTCTTGTCAAATTCCGGCTCATATGCCTGTGCCGCTGTCAACGTTGTTTAATTCAACATTAGCGCCTTCGGTTTTTGTTCACTGCACGCAAGTGTCGGAAACTGAATGCTTGTAAGCCGGATGCGATACTATGTTATACGTTATATACGTTGTTCTATACCCTTCATATGTTTTGGCCGGAAATGCTCTTTTTTTTTCTTTTTTTTTTTCCTATGACTTACCTTTCGATTTAATGCAAAGAACCTCAATTATGTCTATTGTTGAAAGAGAGAGAGGAGATGTACTCAGGCTGTGTGTGTCTTTTTTATTTCTTAAGATAGCCGTTCCGATAAAGCAGTGAAGAAGTATTCGCTCCTAATCATTCTATATTAAATTGCAGAGTGCTTTGGACTCATTGCTACCGAAACTAAAATATGCTCATATTTCGATTTTGTTTGTTTGTCTTCATAAAATGTTATATGTTGGCCGTCTTTAAAATTGCCAAAATGTCAAATAAATTACTCGCATATACAAAAGGTTTTCTTTTTAACGCATTCAAACTGAAAATATATGCATGAAAATTGGGAGTATGGCAAGAAAACAGCGCAGTACTATTTGCAGATACATGGTGAACGATAAGACTGAAAATTACCAGGAACCAGCCGAAACAACAATGTTTATATTTATCAAAATACAATCGAAAACAAAAAAAACTGTATGTGAACTTTAGAAAAAAATTCTATTTATATTGCTTCTACGATTAAATATCAGTTGGGAAAAAATCGACCGCGACGAAGACCTTTTTTTTAAGTATCTATAATCTTTATATTGGGAGATAGAATTCGTTTGAAGAAGTCATATTATGAAGAAGTAAGGAAAGTTGTTGAACAACAATGTGAGAAGGCGAAAACCCCCCTTAATTAAGGGTTGGTGCGCTGGGCTTGGGACCCACCACAGTCATATGGAATATTATGATGACGACCTCCGCAAATGATATAAGGACCACTATTAACGTATATGCATCTGGAATGTCCGCAACCTTAATTGAATTGCAAATATTCAGCTGGTTGATGTCCTTGAAAAGCTGACATCACAGCATTTCAGGAAATACGATGGATTGGACAGGGTTGCTATAAAAAGCATCCTGTGACATCTATTATAGCTGCCATGCGAGTAAGCACGAATTTGGATGTGGTTTCGTGGTGAATTGGTAGCAACTTAGGCTCGTCTGCAGATTCACTCTTGTTGACCATTGCCTAGTCCTGATACGCATCAAGGCTAAATATTTTAATATAAACCCGATTTGTGCGCACCCTCTGACGATGCTAAAGTTGAGTTTTATGAGCGTCTGGAACCCCTATACGAGCGCTGTCCCAAGCACGTTGTCAACGGGATTTTGAGGATTTGGATATGTGACAGAAATCAATCTCGAAAATTTTATAAAGTGGTTAAGTGTTTGACCGAAAAAAAATTGTGATGTTAACGGGGAAGATGTGGAGGAACGGTGGCGAAGAGGCTTAAACGGTTACCAAGCCCGGATTTACGTTCAGAAAGGTTTTGCTGTGTGTTTGGTGGGATTGACAGTGTATCATCAACTATGTGCTGCTCCCTATGGCTAATAGCTCAATTCGGCTCTCTACTGTGAACAACTGGATCGCTTGAAGCCAGCAATCGCGCAGAAGTCGTCGTATTTGACCGATAGTTGAGGAATTGTGTTCAATCAGCATCAGATCCGATGATTGTACGCAATTTTATAAAGATTTGAAAGATTGGCAAAAATACGAACGACTTTTTGTTTCAATATATATGTATGTCCGTCTTTCTGGCTGCCCCCTTCACTAAGAAGAGTACTTTTTGGTTTAAAATAAAATTTGTATATTGTGTTGTGCCGACTTTCTGCTTCAAAACGTCATACATATATAAATTTGGCTATTTTATTAATTTAGCGAAATCGAACTCTAAACTAATTCAATGGCTTCTGTTAGTTCAGATATACTCGAATATTATGGCTGTATGCAGTGTACAAAAAGTAGAAGCTGTGCATATAGAAAAGAATAACAGAAATAGCCAATTGCACACGAAAATGGATATTGAATGATATCGAATATGGAGCAAACGTAGGTGCTTCGGATAAAAAAGCAAGGCTCTTCTATTTCTGAAACATAGTAAAATTCAAGACATTTTGCTATTTTTTCGCTAAAAATATTTATCTATAGAATAAATGCACATAAAATATTTGCAGGATATGTTAGTTATGTGGAAGTGCGTGTAACATAGCGCAGAAAGCAGCTGAGAACACATAAGTATCTATATTCGGAATCAACTTCATTGTCCGTCTGTCTCTCTATATGTCTCACTGTGACAAGTGTGTCGTCAAGTTTATTAGCTCTTTACTATATCAAAAATGTTTGTTTGATATATTTTATGCCTGGTTAATTGTTTCTTCATGTTTTAAATACATATAAGTCTGATAAAAAAATAAAAACTTTTTTTTAATTGTTAAATTTTGAATTGATTTTCTTAAATTTTATTTAACTTTTTTTTTGTTATTACTCTTTTAATACAATTTTAGATTTCAAAGCCTATAATCCCGATATATCAGAGTCTCTGTATGTATAAATGCGCCCAATTCTATAAAAAAAAGATGATTGATATATAAAAGATGATTGGTATTTATACTCTTCACTCATTCTGTGAATAGTAAAATAAATCACAACTGTGCAGAGCAAGAAAAGAGGGAGTTTGAGGATGTTGAGATATTACATGACAGAAATGATGCTCGAAAATTCTATCAAAAGGTCAAACGTCTGACCGAAGGTTTTAAACCCGGAGTAACTTTCGGTAAGGATGAAAATGGAAAGCTGGTTACGAGCATCTGTAATCACTGAGATTATGGAGGAGTCATTTTTCCAACCTAGTTGGAGGCGATGCAGCGCACAGTACCGCCAATAGAGTAATGGCACCAGAAACACCAGTTAATAATTACACAAGTGTAGAGCCAGCGGACTAAAACAAGATCGATTCGGTTATAAAAAAGCTAAAAAATAATAAAGCGGCTGGCTCTGATGGGCAGCCAACCAAGTTATTTAAGACCGGCGGCGAAGAGTTGGTTTGAAGTATGCACCATATTTTATGCAAGATGTGATCCGATGAACGCATAGCCAAATGGAGAACCTGCTTGCGCCAATTACCGCAGTAAAAGTCTCCTTTCCATCGGATATAAGAATCCGTCAAGCATATTGTGTTATGGGATGAAGTCATATACGAATTCACTGATAGGACTATATCAGTGTGGCTTCAGACCAAAAACGTCGACCAGTGACCAAATATTCACATTACGTCAAATCTTGGAGAAGACCCGTTAGGTTCACAAAGACACACACCATCAAAAATCTTCTGATGAAATTCATCCTACGCCAGTGCCCGTACATACAGAATATGTCGGGCTTGGTATGCGGATGACATTGACTTAATCGGTACACATGAACGGCAAGTCAGCAAGGCGTTTTCAGAGATTGAAAAACAGTCTCGGCTCATGGGTCTAGCGGTGAATGAGGACAAGACGAAGTACTTGGTGTCTCCTCGCACTTCGTCATCGGTGTCAGTGAAGATGAGAATTTTAACTTCTTTTATCTTGAATCCGAGATAACCAGTAACAACAACGTCAGACTGGAGATCATGCGAAGAATCACGCTTGCAAACATATGCTTTTTTGTGCTGAGCAAGCAAATGAGAAGTAAAGTCCTCTCTCGACAGAAGAAAATAAAGATCTATAAGACGCTGATACTCCCCGTCCTATTGTATGGCGCAGATCGTTTGTCGCAGGATCTTTGGTCCTATTAGAGTCGGCGACGAGTTTAGGTCCCGTATGAACCGCGAGCTGTACGAGCAATTCGATGAGGTTGACATAATCCAGCGCATAAAATTCCAGCGGCTGGGCACCTCATTCGAATGGATGAAAGAGCTTCAGCACACATGGTTAACATGGACGGCCCAAACTTGATTGGTAGACGCCGACATAGAGGTCGACCGGGCACTCGATGGAATGACCAGGTATGGAGATATCTCTCCGTACTTGGCATTCAAAACTACTGGCGCCAGCGTGCACAAGATTATGGAGGCTGGCGCGGCTTCCTAGACGCGGCCTTGACCGGTTGACGGCCATATAAGTAAGTAGATGTATCTGACGGAGCAAACGCCTTATAACACTAAGTTAAAACAGCGCATTAGTGTGTGTCTCAAAATTTCCCGAACTTTTTCCAGGGCATTTTTAACCGTTTGCTTGGTCGTCTCGCCTTTAATGATCGCCTTTATATCGGGAATTGCAAATAATAAATTTTTTATTTTGTTTTTCAAAATATTCTCCATGTATGTATGGGCTAGAAGTTTTGTAAGTTTTCGCGGGCAGACTACTACAAGCTAGTCAAAATAATTTTCTAAAAATAATCCTTAATCTTTCATTATATTCTTTGAACTGCAACAAGATGATTGAAGTTTTAAACTTGTAAATTGCAAAATTGTTGTTCGAATGGATACTTTTTCATTAAGTTTAGTCTCAATAAGTGTCCATCATCTACACTTAGTTCTGTTTCTCTATAGGAATTGTTCAAATTTTATTAAGCTCCATATATATTTTATTTATTTTTCTTAATTTAAATTGACTTCGATAGTTGACAAATACTTCAGAGCTACAATATGTAAGACGACTCCAAAATAGTTTACCAAATATTTTTATTAAAGTTAGTCGTTTGTTAATTTTTTACTCAAGAAACTTTAACAGACCAAATAAAGCAAATTAAAGTACAATACAGATGTCCTTAGTAAAATAAATTATATATTACTGTTCCAAGTATTTGGCAGACAAGATGCAGAAAGATACAGAATGAAATTAAATTTATTTTGTATTGAATTTATGTTAAGATTTGGTAGCAACATCGTTCGCCATCGTCGCACTAATAAAAGCAGCCAAAATATTTGTTATAAATTGTGACCACAAATGAACATTTAAGCGATTAAATGTCAAACCTGTTTCATGTTTAAGCTTAATTAAAGGCAAAGGACAATTGAGTGAGTGTGTGTGTGTGTGTATATGTGTGTCAGTTTCTTTTTTTTTTTGTTTTTTATGATGCAAGGTCAATGCTATTGCGGTCACATGCTGCGCAAACGTAAGTAAATAATGTAGCGTAACGTAAGGACAGCAATGGCGACTTAACGTGATGCAAATACTCGTACAAACTCTACTGAAATGAACTCATTAAATGAGAAAGTTTACAGCGTGCGAAGTTTTTCTTTGTTTCTTTTTTTGCTTTTCTTTTGCTGCAAAACGCCATTTTCATTGCATATCCTTTTTCCGCTTTCCGTTTGGCAGTTTCCCTTTGCTGTACGTTTCCCTTGCTATTATTCCGTTGCGGAAATGCCGCTTTAGTCGTCGAGCACAGCCGCAACTGAAGACTTTTCAAATAATTTAAAGCATTTTAACTTTGACTTGTTGTAGCTGTACGAAGATAACCCTAAACGATTTTAATTTTACAAAGAAATAAAAATAGTCACAAGCGGTCAAAGTCAAACGAACAGTATTCGTCGCTGCAGAAGAGTGCTATGCAGACAATTGTTTCGGTTTCAGTTGTGAATCATCTTCATATTTGTCACTTCTAGCATGCGTTTTCGAAGATGAGCACTGTCTGTCGCTCACACAATCACTCGTTGCGACTTTTACAAAACGCACCAAGATCAAATGGTAAAAAATAGTATTTGCTATATTTACTGCTGATGGTCTCTATTATAATAATCATCTTCTAGACAGCTGCATCCCAACCTAGTAAATCTTATTAAGGAAAATCTGAGCATTATATTTGAACGGCCTCCACATCAGCATAGCGCCGTTCTATCATGGATAATTTCAGCATGTCGAACAGAAAAAAGTCACAGGCGAATACGGCAAAATGCGATTTTTGGTCAAAAAATCGGTCACGAGTGTCGATCGATGAGCTGGCGCATCATCGTGCAATATTCTGGCCGAATACTATAAAGCAAGCGCCTCATAACACCAAGTTAAAACGGCCCATTAATTGTTTGGCACGGTGGAACGAACTATTGGTGAATCGTAGAAACAAATCAACATTGTCTTCACTTTTGACTTCTCCAAACGTGAGTTTTTGGGTTTGGCTAACCGGGTGGCTTCCATTCGGCACTTTGACGCTTAGTTTTAGGGTCGTGTCTCATCACCAGTAACAAGGTTGAAAGGAAGTTTTGATCCTATTTTTGACATCTTTAATGATGTCTTTCGAATGTTGAATCCGAAACGCATTTTCCTCATGCACACACTTTCCTGAAGCCCAAATGATCGACCAAACTGCCATGAATCTTTGGACAATCCTGAATCCAATTCCATGAAACGCAGTGAAGGTTTCGCCTCATTTCTGATGAGTTTACTGATAATTTTGTTGTTTTGTTCGTTTACTGATGGTTCCTCATCCAATCATGTCGAACTTTCCCGTGTACTGAATAAGCCATCAGTGTCGGCTGTCGTAATCAAGTTATTTTGGCCCAAACAACAGTCTACAATTTCTCACGAGCTAAACAGCACATAAAGCGCCAATTTGACTCTTTGACGATTGACTCTTTAAGATTACAATACATAACCGAACTGCAAACTCCGTTAGCACTCCTAAACTTCATGAACAACAAAGGTAACTCTTTCTGCACACCGTGACGACAACGTTGTTCCCTCTTATAAACAACTTCATGCTATCAAAGCGTAACACATTGGAGCACCGTTTCATCAAGCATCAAAGCTATCAATGACCACAAGTGTTCGGCAGCTCTACTGTGGCAACAACATCATTTTCATCCGTGTTTTCATCGATAAACCAAACACAGCACTAAAAGAAACACTCTGTTAGGTTTTGATAAGCTATTATCCGCCTGAATGTTAAACAGTATATTCCACTTAAGCACAACGTTGAGGTTATAGCCATCGCTACCGATCAGATGGGTGAGAAGCTATCAGTTGGGTTTGTTTAGTATTTATTTATTGATTTTATATAGGATACCTGCGTGCCACTGTTGCATATGTTGCTTCTATTTTCGCTATGAATTTTGTAAGGATTTCCATTGTTGTCGACTATTCTGGTTTTTCTTTTGGCTGGTCGTTTGAGATGTCTGATTGCCTCCTAAAGACTATAACTTAGATCAGATGTGTATAGATTTAAATTTTTAAGATACTTTGATTTTTTTTTAGCCTTTTTAAGTGTTTGTTGGTCGATTAAGCTTTGGCTTGCCTGTCACTTAGTGCGAAGTTTTCTTTTATTTTTAATTAATTGCCTCACTTTGGTTGACACCTAGGGTTTAGTTAGCTGATTTCGACTCGACTCCGGGGTTTCAGTATTCTTCAGCCTCAGAATTTCTATGGCTTACTGCATTTCATCTCCAGTTTTAGTGATAAATCAAGACATGTTTAAAAAGAATTACTAACGGTTTGCCTTGTGAGAGTTCTGTAAGGTCTTGATTTCAATTGAACGATAATACCATAAGTCACTATACGTGAAGCATGTTCAGAGCTTAGATCATAACTTTTCTAATTTTCGGGGTAATTTTTGGGGATCTGTTGGCCAATATGTAGATTTTACAGTGCTATGAGTTATGTATATATTATCTGTGATGCATTTATAAGTAAGTTTTTGTTGGACTTATAAAACGTACGCAAATCATTGACAACAAAATCAAAAAGGAAGTTTACAATGCTCTCATCCCGTCACCAAAAGACTAAAATTTAATTCTTTTTGAAAAACTTTAACACCAACTGGAATCAAGTAATAGTGATATTTGAATCAAAGAAAGCTCCGTTTATTTCAACTAATAATGCAAAGGTTATCCTCTCAAAGGCTTTCATTTGAGAAGATATCCATAGGAACACATGGATGGCTCTGATCACATTATCGAATAGGCAATATAATGACTTGGGCTGCATTTTCTTCTAAAAGGATTATAAAAATTCAATTTGCTTGATCTCAGATGAAATGTGCGCACTATATGTAGGATTTACTTTTAAGTTCATTTTGAAAGCCGGATTCAAGAAAGATTAAGTTTTCTACAACTCTGAAGTGGAAATTCTCCATCGTCACTGACCGCCCAATATGCAATGATTGTGTGCGTGAAGACACCAAGTACTTCATCTTTTCCTCATTCACCACTATATCCATGAGCCGAGACTGTTTTTCAATCTCTGAGAATGCCTTGCTGAAATGTCGTTCCTGCATACGTTGATATCGATGTCATCGGCGTAAGCGAGCAGCATCACTTCCTTTTGGAAGATCGAGACCGAATTATTCTGTATGTACGGGCACTAGCGTAGGATGAATTCCATCAGAAGATTGAAAAAGCGCACGGCAGCACATCGACCTGCCTGAAACCTCTTTTGATATCAAAGGGATCAGAAAAGTTTTTCCCGATCCTAACAACGCTTTGTATGTGAGATAGCGTCATCATACAAAGACGAACGATCTTTGCCGAGATACCTAGAGCAGACAGAATGTCGAGAACTTTGATTGGATCGGTGTTTCGAATGCGGTTTTGTAGTCGAAAAATAGGTAAGGTAGTCGATGGAAAGAACACTTTTTCGGCGGAAGTTAGTGCAAAGATAGGACAGAGAACACTGATATTCCAGTCATTGGGTATGCGTTCATCGGACCATATCTTGCATAAAAGTTGGTGCATACTCCTAACCAACTCTTCACCGCCGATCTTAAATAACTCAGCTGACACTCCATCAGAGCCTGCCGCTTTGTTATTTTTCAGCTTTTTAATAATCGAATCGACCTTGTATAGTCCGGTGGCTCTACAATAGTCATTTCTCTATCGGCGGAATTTTGCGATTCAACGCCTCCGAGTAGGATTGAAAAATGACTCATCCATAATCTCAGTGATGCTAAAGATGAGTACTATGAGGGCTTTGGACGTCTTTACGAGCGCTGTCTCAAATAACGATGTCAAAATCGTGCTTAGAAGGAATTTTTGGCACAACACTCGGAAAATTTAGGCTTCACGACACTACGTTCAATAATGGAGAAAGGCCGCAGGTCGGAACTTGGTAGTTAGGAGCATCAGATTTCTACGTAGTCTCCTTCTCACCACGAAACCGCATCTAAATTCGTGCTTTCTCTCATGGCAGCTGTAGTAGATGTCACAGGATGCTTGTTTAAAAAGGCCCTGTCCTGAATGTTTCGATAAATTTGGGTAAACAAAGTAAATCGATATTATTAACGAATACTGTGGAGAGATCAGCAAGATCAATCGGTTAGCCATTTCCAACTCGGACGTTGTTGGATACGACAGACCGGTTGATGTTGTAACTATTATGGCAGCAAAGACTCGAGAGGCTCTGAAGCAGAATTCTTAGCCGCATTTTGAGTTATACTCACTGCAACGTATCAGTAGACCTGTTGGTCATGTTGAAAGAGCATTGTTTATATAGAGTTTATAGGAAGAAGCATTTATCAACAATCCGGCAGACGCTGAAACAGGTCTGCCGGATTGTTGATAAATGCTTTTTGGTTCTGCATTAACACCCAAGAAAGTGCTGCAGACAAACATTTCGTATGAGAAGAAGAGACTATACATCTCCCAATTTATATCGACTTAACTTTATTGCTGTTCAAGAATATATATTCTTTATGAGAACTGCAGCACCTCCTTCTGCCTGTTATATACAGTTGCGCAAACTTAATAATAAAAAAGAATAAAATCGTCCAAACAGTTACAACTTGTTCTGTTCGTTCAATGAAGAGAATAAGTTCAATTTGTTCATAACTTCATGGTTAGCTCAACAATGGAAATTTGTTTTAATTTCCAATAAATAGTTCGATTCTTCTTTAGAATGTTGGCAATGGCTTCATTCGAACTAACATAATTTAAAAACATTTAGGGCTGCCCTGGTATGTGTACTCGCTGTGGCTGACACTGCAGTTGTGTAATAAATTTTCAAGTGTAGCCACTCATTCCGCACTTTTATTTACAGTTCCTGTCGCCGTTGCTCTATTATAATTTTTTAAGTCAAAGCAGCTCAATGAAGTCGAGTCGAGTCGAGAAGAGTCGACTTCCAGGAGCTTAAAACAGGTAAAGTGAAAAGCAAATAAAAATCCACTGCGCGGAAAGAAAAACATTGCATTAAAGCATCTTTTTTTCAATGCGAAATCCATGAGAACGAAAACAGACGTTGGTCGTTTAACTGAAATGCACTAAGAAACGAAAATGATACTTTTTTTCTTATTTATAAAATTTATAGGCAATGGCATGATGACAAGATACATTTGTAGAAGTGCAGAAAAGTGAAGAAAAGTTACAAGCATGGCAACAGACAGCATGTAAAGCAAATGAAGACAAGTAAACAAAAAAAGAGAAATGAAAAGAACAACATCCGACAGCGTAACACTTAATGACTTTCTCGTCATAATCCTTCAAATGTATATCCATATGTATATATAGAGTTTGCCAAGGTGCCGCATGTCTTGCTCTCTTCAATTTATAGTATTCGTATTACTGCTTGTTCTTTAGAACAATGCCACACTTAGTGACACGACTGCCCTTGTTTGCCGCCATGACTGCATGACAATGAAAATAAAGTGTTAAAAGCATTCTCTGAGGTGATACTACAAGTGGTGTCTGTTACATCATCATCAACGACACAGTTTTAACGCCATTAATAAAAGCTTCTGCATATGAGATAGTGGTATGATGATGACAACGCATGAAGATATAGAGTTGCATTTTTATATAATTTTGATTTATGCGAGAGTTAGCTGAAAAGTAATGCAACTAGTCTAGAAATTACAAAGTTAGTACAGTAACAGCTAATAGGCAGTAGCAGATCCAAATCGCAGGAAACCTCAAAAACAGTTCTCTACAGTTACTGAGTGAGATACGAAAAATATAATTCACCGATCAAAACTTTTCGAGAAATATATTTAGATAACTCTTACTAAAGAAACCATTCTTATGTCAATCCTAATAATTTATTCCACAAAGTTCCATTTCGGACAACTAGTATTTACTCTCCCTCTCTACATAAAAGTTTAAAAAAACATTATTTAAATCTACATTGACAAAAAATTGTACTTATTTTAATTTTTTTGCAGTAGTTATTGCGTAGTTGTTGTATAACATATGTGTTAAATTAGCCTCTTCACCTATGAAGCAGACGTTAAAGTAGAGTTCCCGCAATGATTGGAAACATTGAAAATTTATCTGGTCAGCCAGATGCAACAGCTTTGAATCTGTTACAAAACCATTGATACTGTGTTGCAAGCTTAAAGGGAGCGTATATTGCCAGAACGCAGTAGTTTGTGAAGCGTCAGTTGATCCACACATGTTACAACAAGCTCCTTCAAATTGTCCATATGTGCCAAATGTGCATCGAACCACTTTAATTCTTCACAATATACTTTCATTTATTCCATCTTCAAAAACCGATCCAAGCAAATGTTTCCGTTCGACAATATCCAACTTAAGTGTCTTTAGTTGATATTTTTGTATCAAACGAGCAAAGTTCTCTACGATAAACTTCTTACTGCAATACGAGAATGTAAGGTGTTCCAAATAGTCAAACTCTGTAAAGTAGTCAATTTTTAAGCGTCCGTGTATGCAAATTTGGAAATGATCTGGCCATATTGATAATGGTTTCATCCCTTAGTATCTGTGGCAGAAATATACGCGAAAGAATTATGTCAAATTTTGTAGCAGTAATACTCTTCAATCTCAATTCGGTCACAGTATTTTTAATCAAAGTCTACCGTTAGAAAATCAGAGCTGAAAAAGCAGATACAGATCCAGTTTCTTGTACTGATGATGCCCAGCTGGAGAATGCATACGAATCAATATCAATTGTTCACGCAAATCGATGTAAAGTAGTATTCGAAGCAGACAATCATCGCATAGGTCGTACATCGTCGTCGTCATATTTAAGCTACAAATTCTTCAGCAGCATTGTGTTCGGCCAGGCCTAAAAGAAGAAGACCACTGGGTCAGCTGGTAGCCTTCAATATCTTTGCATTGCTCTGAATGACGGAAGTCCTGCATCCTGCATGTTGGACGTACATTGACTATGACCACAATCAGCCGCACGTTCCAACATGCAAAAAAAGCTAGTCGTAGGCAAGCTGCAATCAGAACAGACCACCGTAGCCTTTTCAAACACACTCTCCAGGCTGCATTAGAAAACATCATCGTCTTCTCAAGAGCTGTGGAAACTTATCGCTCCATGGAAAGGGCTGCCAAGGATATAATTGGTTATACAAAACCTATGAAGAATTCTTGGTACGACGATGAGTATCGCAGTGCTACTGCAGAGTAGAACGCTTCCAATCAGCGAACTCTGCAGTCGGGAGCAACACGAGCTCTTAGAAAGCGAAATCGAGAGAATCCAGTAGAGCGCTCTGACAGGAAATGTAGGCTCAATTAAATATGCATGAAAGGGTAGAATAAACATATAATTTTTTCTATGTTTCCCTTACTATACTTAATTTTTGTTTCTCCTCTATGATTCGAAACGTTTTATTAGTTTATGGTTGTTCAAAATAAATCTAGCTTTAATTAAATTTATTTATTTTATTTTTTTCACCATTAGCTGTTGCACAAGAAGAATTTCTAATCTGTCTTGAGCTGTTTAAATACATAAATTATTAGCGACCTATGCAAACTTGGCTGAACCTTAGGTCAATTATTTCCGTATGTGCATATAGTATTTAAAAAAAAAAAAGATATAGTTTGGTATTCATTTAACTAATTACAGCGACAGCTACTACTCCATTAAATTGATTATTTTTATTTTGTTAGTATTTATTACTGAGTTACAACAACAATAGCATAATTGTACATCATATCCTTTAATAAAAAAAAAAAAAAACAGATAACAATTTCACGCCGTAGGATATGGCAAAATTATCTTAATTTGCGCTCATAGTCATCAAGCCCACGGTGAGTATTAGCAATTAGTAGCGAAAGCGCGCCTAATTCCCACAAAAGCGCCATGGAACTAATTAATTTAGATTATTTGCAACATTAGCGCGCCGATTCGAGGCAATAAACGCAGAGTTTTTGGCCAACGGCTGTTTGCCATTATCACATCGCATCAATAAATAGGCGCGAGGCGATGCGAAAAATCAAAATTAATTGCATTCAATATTTTATATGGGTAATTGCTGCGCATCCGTATAAGTTTTTATGCAATTTATTGTTTGACATGTATGTATGTCGAAGTCTGAGCGTTTGAAATGTCTCTAAACGATAAGTTAGAGTCGCGTACTACCTTCGACAGTGGAGGATGACTAATTGATTTCACCTCGCAGCGTTACTTGGTAGTTGGCAACAGCAGATTTTATTCTTAGCATATATAAGACTACATGGCTTGATCATGTAGACATGCATAGAGCGTGTTGGACTTGCGAGGTTGAGGCATAAAGAACCACTTTCATATAGCATTCAAGGTTCGCACTTAGCAAGTTAGACAACGAAAAGCTCCAATTGCAACAGATCTCCGAACCCTTTTCAGGAATTTCTGTCAATATTTTTACGAGTTCATAGAAACAATGAGATAGAATTTTCAAAATTAAATATTTAGATTCTTCTATTCATTCTTCAGCGCACTTCTAGTCTAATTGAAAAGCTCAAATCTTCTTTTTAAGGGAAGGTTGGCACTTATCATGCAAGCCAGCTTCTGATTCAGAGTTTTAAAATAAAAAAAAAAATTTATTAATGTTCTTCATTTTGCTAAAAGCAGCCAATTTGTCTTCCTTACGTTAATCCTTATAAAATATTCTATATATGTTTCACAGATATCTGTTCCACCTTTCAGGGTTTTCATAAGAAACAAGTAAGGAAATTACAGTCGGGCGTAACCGACTGTAAGAGGCCCTGTACCAGTACAGGTCGCCTAACAAACACATTAAATGTTTTTCGAGCTTATGACCAAGCTGTGCAAAACAAAAAGGTAGGAAATTAATAAAAAAAATGGTACTTACGAAAAGTATTTTGCTCCTCCCACTTCCAACTGCACGAATAAGTGCCTTATAAAAAAAAATTGTTTATGTATGAAATGAAAAGGGAGGACGGAAGTATACTTGTTTCAAATTCAATTGCTTACAAAATCGTGATTTATTATCCGATTCTGATGAAATTTTGGGATTTTGGCTAAGAGAAACGTTATCTCTATGCTGGCATAATTTTTCTTGTACCAAAGAAATTGTTACACTTGAGGGGGAAGGGAGGAGAAACAAATAACTTGTAAAATTCCGGTGAAGCCCTAGTCGCCTAATAATGGGGTGTAGGGCGCGTGAGATGGTGTTTGCGCTGTACTTAATCAATTCGACCGGTAAACCATCCGTCGTTTTTTAGTTTGTTTAAAGCGAGGACAATGGTTATGTTTCGGAATTTGCTTTTAAATCGAGCTGTTATTATGCGTTCAGAGATATGCTTGTACTCTATTACCACGCGTTTCAAGCTTTTGGCTATTATTCTGCCTACACCATTTGGCTATTTGGCCACTGTAGATGAAAAAGTGATTGCAAGATTCGCCTTGCCCGAGCCATCTGGTTTCAGAAAGTCCGAGAATTTAAACCTGGTAGTGCTTCATCTCTCTGCATAATTGCGCGAGCTTGGAAGGATCAGAAAGAGAGCGGATATTTCATGTTTCTGTTCGAGTCAGTTGTTTAAAGCAAATTTTCGTCATCGTTGAAAGGTTGTTGTTGTATCCGAGGCTTGGTTTTGTTTCTTGAGCGAGTATAATTTTTACGATCGGGTCACTAGCCCAAAGCAACCTGTTTTATGTCTGAGGAAGGATATATTGACTTTTATTTAAGAGAGTTCGCTCTCTTCGCCCGTCTACAGATTAGCCAGCACTTATTGAAAGTAAAGAATAATTGACTTTCTAAAAGCCATGTTTCTAGCCAATACACATACACAAATGAATATTTTAATTATCTATCTATTTATCTATCTATCTATCTATATATCTATCTATCTATCTATATATCTTTCTATGGTCATTCAGTTCTATATGGCTTTCAACTGTTTTCTTCTTTCTGCATTATTTGGAATTCAATGCATATAAATATGCAATCGAAAATAAGCAAATTCACTAAAAAACTGTACGATATTTGGACCAACGTAACTAAATCAAATTGCATTGCACTAAAACCATCTCATAAAACTGGCACCTTTTACAAGTTAATCTGTACGTTTCAATAATCTGCTTTCATATTATTGTTTCTACTTAACATGTCACTTTGACATTTTGTTTCAATTATTCGCAATACAAAAAGCCATTCAAGGATATGATAATAATTATTATTACTTACAGATACATACATATTAATATGTACCATATTTTGCTTTGTGACAGTGCCTTTGCTTAATGATATGGAATAAGTATCTATTAAGCTGCAGTATTTTGAAGAGAGCATCATAACTAAGTTCATTTAGTTATTGTCAATGGCTTGCTATAAATACCCTATATACAACAGTTAAAAAGGCTAAAGTAAAATTGAGAAAATTTATGTGACAGCTTAGTGAGGGCATGGCATATCAGATAAACTATATATATATATATATAAATAAGTGCAATTGATCAGTATATTAGACTATCGAACCCAGCGTGCGTTGCTAAGCACTCGCTCAAGAAAAATAAAATTTAAGAGATCATATAGGAATAATCTTTAATGGTGACGATTAAAGGAATATGTGTACCCAGCACGCTTTGCTGCGCCCAGCAACAATTAAAGTCATATTGAATAGTATCTATGTTCCTTTTTGATGAGTGAAGGTAGGATGTATTGCCCATTTTTACTCTTCATAGACATCATTGTGGGTTCAACAGTTGATGCCCTTTCCTATGTACTATACATAAGCCCTTTAGTATATATAAACCCTTTTATGTATGTCACTTCATCAAACACCTCGTCAAAATGTATCTTTCCAACAGCTTCGCGATGGATAGCATCAGTCCATGAGCGATATACGCCATTGGGAAGGGCACAAGTCCCCAGAAAGAGCAACGCTTTAACTGTTAACTCTTTCAGTGTCATAAAGCGTATTCCGTAGTCATAGTCGCCCAATCGATTCTTTTTTCTATTCATTTTTTTTTTTTTTTTATTACTCGTTGTAATGTGACCCAATTACATTTTATGCTCGTAGAATATTTTTAGGCGCCTCTGCCTTGTAAGCTTCTCTTGTGTAAATAATTTTTTGTTTGTTTATGCAAATTAATGTGTTTATGTACAATTTTATGTTTTCACAATAGAATATTCTGGCTGAAAATACACGATAAAGCCTCCTCCAACTTATGTTTGAATTTTTATATAAAAGTAAACTACTGAATTTTTCATTGCCAATATAAAACATTTCGGCTTCTGTTTTAGTTGATCGCACAAACTTCTTCCGACAACCAAAACTTTTCTAATAAAATGACATTAAAACAAAAAAAAAAAACAAGAAATCGCAAATAAACTTTAAAATGTTAGTATTGCCAAGTAGCTAAAGCATCTCTAGCAAAGAGCGCAACTATTTTCTTAACGCAGAAAGGTAGAAATCAAATCAAAACTTTTGGTTTCACCTAAAATAAAAAGCAACAAAAACATGCCAAAGCAAAAGAAAAGTGATTTCCTGTAGGTTTCGACAAAGTTTTTTTCATACCAAATTGATTTGCGTAAATGTTAGCATTTTTATTTGAGAATGTTATTGATTTTTCCTGAAGTTTATTAATAGTTTTGCATTTTCTTAAACAAAAAAGAAAAACTGTTTACAAACACTTGCATGCAATGAATTTAGCTCTAAGATATTTGAAATGTTTTGAAATTGTAGAAAACTAACGACAGGAAACCATTAGATTTTACATGTTATCTTACATATTTTGAAAGATGCATTTCCTTACCTTCATAACATTTATTTTTTCTAAATAATAATGCGCCAATACAGTCAGCGTTGATAAAATTTAAATAAAAAGCAGAATATGTGGAGCTTTTAAGCTGAATACCAAATATATGAAACAGGACAACACTATTCGAGTATAACCGCACCAACCCAAGACGCTTGTACCTGCTTGATGTTCAGTAAAGATACAAGGCTGATATCACGACAATCCAGGCAATACGATGAATAGCACAGAGTTGCGTTCTTTGACATATAAATAACTGCCATGAGAGTAAGCACATATTTGAATGCGGTTCCGTGGTATGTAGGAAACTTAATAGCCTCTTCTTCAGGTTCACGCCTGTTGACGAGCGCCTAGCTACGCATCAAGGCCAAATATTTTAATATAAGCCTGATTTGTGCGCACGCCCTGACGGTAGAGACGATGGTAGTTAGCAGTACCAGATTTCAACAACTCAACATCCACAAGGATACATGACTGAGTCTAGATCAGACGTTGACAAGCTGCAATCAGAACAGACCACCGTAGTCCTTTCAAGTACATTCTCCCAACTTCTCCGGGAAACCTCCCCATCTCCTCAAGATATTTGTGAGCAATAGAAACATATCACCCGCTCAATGGATAGGGCTGCCAAGGATGCCATTGTTTACACAAAACCAATGAAAAATTCTTCGAACGACGAGGAGTTTCGCAATGCGACTGCAGAGAAAAACGTTTATTATCAGCGAGCTCTGCAGTCGGGATCAACGCGAGCTGTAAGAGAGCGATATCGTGAGAAACGGAGAGAGGAGAAACGCCTTTTCAGACGTAAGAAAAAGGAGCTAGAAAGGCAGGAATTTGAGGATGTTGAGGTCAAGCGTTTTAAACCCGGAGTAACTTTCTGTAAGGATGACAATGGAAATCTGGTAACGGATGAACAGGAATCACTGAGATTTGGAGGAGTTATTTCTCCAACCTACTGTCTTCTCGCACGCCTTCATCGCTTCTTTTTAGGTCTGTGACGATGGAGAATTTAAACTTCAATGTTATAGAAAATTGCATCTACTTTGGATTCGAGATAACCAGCAAAATCAACGTCAGCCAGGAGATCAGGCGAAGAATCACGCTTGCAAACAGATGCTATTTTCGGCTCAGCAAGCAAATTAGAAGTAAAGCCCTCTCTCGACGGACGAAAATAAATATATAAGACGGTGATACTCCCAGTCCTTCTTTATGGCGTGATTGAGTCGGACAAGACAGCGTTGAAAGTCTTCGAGAGGAAGATTCTTCGCAGGACCTTTGGTCCTATTACAGTCGGCGACAAGCTGTACGAGCTATTCGATGAGATTGACATGGTCCAGCGCATAAGATTTCAGCGGCTGCACTGGGCTGGGCACCTCATTCGAATGGATGAAAGAGCTCCAGCGCGCATGTTTTACATGGGGGCCCAAACTTGATTGATGGACGCCGAAAAAGAGGTAGACCGCGTACTCGATGGATTGACCAGTTATTGAGAGATCTCTCCGTACTTGGCATTCAAAACGACTGGCGCCAGCGCGCACTAGACTTTGGATGCTGGCGCGCCTTCTTGGTTGCGGCCATGACCGGAAGACGGTAAGTATTACTGAATGTTTCTCGAAAACCAGATTGTATAAAATGGAGATAAAAAAAAAAAGATTTCTGATTCACTGTATATACGTCATGGGATCTGTAAAGCTTCCATTCATGCGTTATAAAATCCGTGAAAAAATTATTTTACTATGCCGACTCTGTTTGAACAATATTAAAAAATACTTATAAATGATTTGTGATAATGTTTCGACTTCGTACGGCAGAATAGTCTTATATTCAAAACAAACTATCAAACAAGTCAAATTTGTTAGAATTGTGCAAGGCTTTTTAAGAGATCGAACATACTGTAAAAATACTCTTCACATTTGAAACACGATAAATCAAAGAATGAGTGCTGCAAATACCTCATGAAATTAAAAGCAGTTTAAAGTGCATTGCGAAATATTTTTACAATCGGTGCAATGCAATGAATTAATTATTAAATTTAATGCTCGACCGTTTCTTCAACAATTTCTATTTATTTTGCTGTTCAATACGCCACAAAACACCGCCACTCCGAACATGCCTCGAATGTGGCTCGTTTGATACGCTTCGCTGACGCTGTTGCGAATAATTTGAATTTATGTCAACATGAATTCCGTTCCATTTTGTTTTTTTTTTTGTCCAACTGCTGCTGGCTGTTGATTTTACGTCTAGTTTTTTGGCCGGCAATAATTCATTTCACATTTCCTTGCGTTGACAGCTAATCAGCGAAAGGCGAACAGCGAATGCCAAGCGTCTGAATTTCTTTTCCGGTAAGCGGAACGAAAAAAAATAATAAAAATATTAATAAATGCGGGTACGAGCGCAGCTTGAAAACACTTCATTTATAAATTTTTCAATTAATATGAGTAATTTTAGCTTGTATAATAAAAAAGTTTCAGCACGACATCTTTAAAATTGAAGTCATATGAGGCATAGCAACAGCAGACATACACCTAAGGTCTTAATTATGAATCGTTTTATATATTATGGCATTTACCACATGCAATTTGTTTCTGTTACATAATATATACCAAACCAAAATACACCTTGCATATATAAACAGCTCAAATGGAAATTTTGAAAATTATTTTGTCGCGTTGATAGTCATGTCGGTCTACTAAAAAAAATATATATATATGTATGTATATATAAAAATTAACGGACAGCTGACATAGCTACGCATATTTAGTTATACTCGCTGTATAGATCCAGCTATGTCTATATAGATAGCATCATACAATATATATAATGACTTTTTTTTTCGTATACTACAACAAAAATTTATGTTGATATTTTTTTTTTTGCTTTGATTTTGCTAGGCGGCTAATTTGAATTTTTATCGCTTTTCAAATAAATGTCAACGAGAAATGTCCTGTCATCATTTTAATTTCACACTGATAAAATGGCACGAGATATTTTTGTTTTTATATAGAATAGTAAAATTTTGTGTATACAATATGGCTTTTGAAATACCCTACACCCATGGAGTGAAAGTCAAGTCTGTATGAGCAACGAAAGATTAAGGATTAAAGATTATCTAAACTAAAGCCTTAAAGTTTAAATATTTAGAAAATTTTCAGATAATATGCAAATCTTTAGAAAGAATGTTGACTGCTCAGCATGGTTATTGACCATAGATATGATTCCTTTGAGTTTTTAATTTTTTTTTTCAAATATATCTCCAAGTAGGCTTACTATGAAACTTGGTATAAACTTTGTATTCTTTCTTTAATAAACTAAATGATTTCGCAGTGGGAAATGGGGTAGTTTATAGAAGTTCATATTGTGAGAAAAGTTCGTAACAAGGATTCTTGTGCAAATGGTAATGAGTAAACAGTGAGAAGGCGAAAAAGACCAGATTAAATAGAGTTTGTTGCACTTGGCTTGAGACCCGCCAATAGGAAGTCTTGGATAAAACACTCCTATAATGACAAACTGCGCAAATAATATAAGGAGCACAGGATGGTGCAAGAATACACCTGGTTGATGTTCTCGTAAGATATAAGGCTGACATCACTGCAATGCAGGAAAAAGTATGGATTGGAAAGGGATGCTCCAAAAAGGCGTCTTGTGACATTTTGTAAAGCTGCAATGAGAGTTAGCATAAATTCGTATGCAGTTCCGTGGTATGTAGGAAACTTCGTAGACTTGTCTCCAGATTAACAGCTGTTGATGAGCGCCTCCAATAATGGAGAGCGGTTACAGGGCCGCAACATGATAGATAGTAGTACCAGAATTCAACACCTTTACATTCACAAGGCTACATGGCTGAGTCCAGATCAAATTACTCGCCCCAAATTGATAATTTTTTGATTTACAAAAGGCACTCATCGAGCGTGTTGGACGTACGAACGTTACATGGTCCACACATCGACTCGGACTAATATTTTGTCGCAGCCAAGTTACGCACTAGGCTCAGCACGTTCCAACATACAACGAAAGCTAGACGTCGGCCAGCTGCAATCAGAACAGGCCGCCATAGCCTTTTCAAACTACGTCTTCTCAAGATATATGTGAGCAGTGGAAACATATCACCCGCTCCATGGATAGAGCTTCCAAGGATGTTATTGGTTATACAAAACCTGTAACTAATTCTTGGTACGACGAGGAGTGTTGCAATGCTACTGCATAGAAGAAAGCGAACTCTGCAGTCGGGAGCAACACTCTTAGAGATCGATATCGGAAGAAATGCAGAGAGGAGAGACGCCTTTTCAGACGCTAGAAAAAGTAGATGTTGAGAGGTTACGCGACACAAATGAAGCTCGAAAATTTTATCAAAAGGTCTAGCGTCTGACTGACGGTTTTAAGCCCTGAGTAACTTTCTGTAAGGATGACAATGGAAATCTGGAAATCAATGTGATTATGGAGGAGTTATTTCTCAAACCTAGCACCTCATTCGAATGGATGAAAGAGCTCCAGCACGTATGGCTTACATGGGCGGCCTAAACTTGATTGATGGACGCCGAAATAGAGGACGACCGGACACTCGCTGGAATGACCAGGTATGGAGAGATCTATCCGTACTTGGCATTCGAAACGATTGGCGCCAGCGCGCACTTGACTATGGAGGCTGGCGCCCCTTCCTAGACACGGCCATGACCGGTAATCGGTGGACGGACAGTTAAGTTACCAAAATGCGACTCTGCAAGGCAATATTTAAGACTGTGTGCATATATCGTAACCAATAATGGAGCACTGCAGGTCAGTCAAATATAGAAATACTTCAACGCTACAAATCCACGGTTCCTTGGTTTGTGGCTTATGACTAAATTCGTAGATTAAGCACAAATTATATGCAAAAACTGCTTTACCTTTTAAATGCGCTGGAAATAGGTCTTTTAGATAATAGAGTGGATATAACACGAACCGAAGAAATTTTATTATAGCAAAATAAGTTTGTGCGACACTTGAATGTTAATTTTTTTGTTTTTTCTACGAAAACAGAAGAAAGCATGAAAAGTTAAGCTTCCAACAAATGCGAATGTTTTCATGTTGCAAGAAATAATAACGCCTATACACATGCCCGCAAGCCAGTATATTCATCATATACATATAGTATTTCAAATTTATTTTGTAGCGTTGAAAACTTTTGCCAAATTTTGACTTTCTCTGCTTTCATTGCATTGAAATGAAAAGTTTCTCTATGCCTCTCCATTCATTTTGACTCGGCTTGACTTGACTTAATGTGGCATTGTTCGTTTTGCTTAGTTTTAATAAATATTAAAGCCTGCAGCCATTTGAGAAATGCTTTAGAGCGTATTGCTCTAGTTTTATGTTGTGGACAAGACCTGATTATGTCTGACAGTGCACAAGTATGTAATCACTCAAAGCAGCGTTCAATTGTTGTTAAATCAGTACATTTCCTGAACTGTAACAATTGCGAGGACATAGACGATGAAAGCAATAAGGATGTATGCATGTCAGTATTTGTGTTGTTATGGTCATTGTTGTTCTGTGTGTGTGTGTGTGTGTGTGTGTCTATTGTGAGCATAATTACAATAACAATCAAGGAATTGTGTCGCCATTGTTCCAATATTTAAAGTTTCAAACTGCTCAATCCGCTGCTATTCAAATACAAACACATTTTCCGTCTGCATTCAACGCTTTTCATTATGATTTGCGCTGATTTGAACAAATGGCGTGCTAGCGGCTTGACATGCATGAGTTGTAAACTTATATAAAATATGGACATTGATATAATATGTCATAATATGATAGCATTTAATTTACATTAAATATTACTTAATTGGCCTTCAAACAGACTGGCGTTGCATTTCAAAGTGGTCAAACGGATTAAATCAGTTAGAATTTATTTTAAAGTTGAAGGTATTTACTTTAATAAATGCTTCTTGTGAAATTAATTCGATCGATTAAAGCTTTTTAATGTATTTTGTGAACGTCTGTTCTATGTTTACTTAAAGTTTTAGTTGTGTTACCCCCTGATGCTCCTATTGTCAGTATTAACAGTGTCTTTGTCAATGTTTTAAGGTAATAAAATTTTTTACGGTAGCTGCTGATAGTTGCCGATTTTCTTATATATGATTGTGCAATCAATTTTTCACAGCAATTTTTACAGCATATAGTCTGAACATATCTCGGATGCTTAGAGCGAAATTTTAACACTTTGGCCACCATCGCCATATACGCGCAATCACTGTGCAATGTTGCTAACATAATTAAATGGACTCAGCTCTGTTAAGATCAAGAAATGGATTAATCAGCTTAACTGATTAAAAAAGCAGTTGTGACGAAACTTACGAGTGTCGCACAATTTCTTATAAGAAATATTTGAATCTATGAAATGTACTTTGTATATATAATTTTGTTAATAACACCATGAAGGTAGCTTAGGTTAAACGCAACATTAGAAATTAATGCAGTTTTGGAACAGATGACCCAACACGCGAGCAGATGACCACACTATGACCCTGATCGCGAATAAGTGCCTGACCCATGACCGTTCTATCAACAGATGGCATCATTTGTGGGACAGCTGCTAGATCAGTTGTTCAAATCGCGAAAATTATCCGATTCAACCGAAAAACTGAAAAAAAAACATGACCGGCATACAGTATAAAAGGCGCGACGTAATGCAAATTCAGTCAGACTTTACCATGGGTAAAAACGAGTGTTGTGCACTAAAAGTGAAGTATTCTAGTCTTAGCCGCTTCCGGATAATGGCTTCGCGTTCCGACTAATTCCGCGAGTGCCGTTTTCGAGTATTAGCCGCTCCTGGCTAATAGCTCCGCATTCCGACTAACTCCCCAAGTGCAGTTTTCGAGCATTAGCCGCTCCTTGCTAATAGCTCCGCGTTCCAACAAACTCCGCGAGTGCAGTTTCGAGTATTAGCCGCCATTGGCTAATAGCTCCACGCTCGAATAACTCCGCGACCCAAGATACCCCACGAGTGACGCTAATAAATTCCGGAAAAATCACACACTGCACTGCTTACACTCACACGCGAAAATCTCTTACCACACATAATACATAAGACACGAGACCATACACTCACTCAGACACACACGTGCACAGAAACACTCACAAACACACACATGCACACACTCACTCAAGCTTTCAATCCATCGCTCCAGCACGGTCGGCTCCCACACGGTCGGCGGCTAGAGGCACTACAGTCATCAATCCACACGCTGGGCTCGGAATGATCATCCCCTACTATTAATCCGTAATTTTTATAAATAAATTTAATAAATCGTAATTTTTATAAATAAATTGAAATTTAATAAATCAACACTATTTCTTGAGTTACTACACCATCGCAGCGGTCATCCCCTACAAATTTCTGTAACGAACCAGGATAATCCGGCGAGCTATACCCCAGCTATAAAATAACTTCGTTAAACAGTTCTGTTAAGTGGATTCGGCACATTAAAAGGCTAAACAGAATAATTTTCATAAAGGAATGCGGCCTACTTATAAGGTTGAGCAGATTTCCATTTCGAACGAGTTAAAGCAGTACCATCGAATCTGATTCAATGAATCGAATATGATTGCATGAATACATTAAACGACTACAACTATTAATTGCCGCCAAAGGCTCTATCTTTTATAGCTTCCAAGTTTGTGATGTTCAAACAGGCAGCTAGATAGTTGGACATGTCTATATCGACGTCACTTTTTGTATGGGGTACAGCTTCTAATTGAAATCCTGTCGTAAGGAGCCTCTAAATATGTTTTTCATTGACTTAGAGTTAAACAAAACAAATAAGTAAGGAAGTTACAGTCGGGTGTAACCGATTGTAAAAGGCCCTGTACCAGTGCAGGTCGCCTAACAAACACATTAAATGTTTCCCTAGCTTATGACCAAGCACATGACCACTTCTCATTGCACGAATAAGTTAATTTTAACACATTTTTTTATGTATGAAAAAAAGCGGGGTCGTTCATATTCAATTGCTTATAAAATCTTCATTTATTATCTAATTTTGATGAACTTTTTGGATTTTGGCTTAAAGGGACGTTATCTCTATACTACTATACTCATTTTTGTGACGAAGAAATTTTTAGCCTTTAAAATTTTAAAATAAACTTGTAAAATTCCGGAGCAGACCTAGTCGAATGCAAAAAACACGAAGTCTCTATTTAATAACGTTTCCGAGATCCTTTCGTTCATACGGACGGCCAGGCGGACAGTCGGACAGACGGACATGTCTATATCGACTCCTGTATCACTCCTGACCTTTATGGGGGTACCTTTGGGGGGTCTCCGACCATTATTTCTACCTGTTACATATATTTGCACAAAACCAATAGGCTCTTGTACCTTCGTTACAGGGCCTGAAAATGCGAGACCAACACATTGCCAAATATCCAATAATCTACTCAACATGACAATGTTGCTTGTAAACAAATAATGCAAGTAGACGTTCATATATCTATATGGAATGATAACAGGTATTGAAGTATCTCTGAAATATCCATTGCAATGAAATATTTCATTTTATAAAATTGAACATCTTAAATATTAAAGGATACGAAATAATGCAAATCAACCATCTGGTTGAGCGCAAGGGGGCAGTGCAGTCATTGTTAAAAAATCTGTTGAATATAATACACTGGACAGCATGAGTCAAAATAAAATCCAAAATATCCATAGCGGCCGAGTACTTACCACCAAGATATGCTCTCAAGCTGAACAACTTTAATATGCTGTTTCAATTTCTAGGTAATCACTTTATTGCTGATGGGATTATAATGGTGTAAGTCATTTTATATTTCCCTCCAAACACACAGCAAAACCTACCTGACCATCAATCCGGGCTTGGCAACCGTTTGAGCTGCTTCACCACTCTTCGTAAGTGACCCACTTTTCATCACCAGTCACCATTCGCTTCAGAAACGGATTGATTTTGTTGCGATACAGCAGCGATTCGCAGATGGAAATTCGATCCAAGCTTCTAAAAATGTCTTTGAATGCTTATATGACTGATACTCAGCTCCCGGGCGTTGGTACTGCTGCTACTAAGACGTTCTATCTCTATCACTTCCTTGATTTTACTTCTTCGACGACAGGTTTTCCGGAGCGTGGTGCATCTTTTACTTCCATCACACCAGAACGGAATCGAGTGAACCACTGTTCTGCTACGCGAATTGAACAAGTATCGTCTTGGTAAAGATCACAATTTTTTTTGGCCGCTTGCGTTTTGCGTTTAAGGTAGTAAAAATTTAAAATACGGCGAATATACCTAATGAAAAAAAAAAATAGAGCGCAAATATATATTTGTTTTTGCAAAACTCTAAAGAAGGGTTCGGTTTCAAGGGTTATTGCTATGCTTCCTTAATTACAAGGAATATGAGAATCAAAGTATCAATATTTAAAGGCTATATCTTTTATATGCTTCAAGTTATCGTTGTTCATATGGCTAGCCACATAAATAAACGACAGACGGGCATGACAATAGCTCTACAGTATCAAAATTTTAATGGAATTTGGTTTCAACTGTGAATGCAATTAAAAACGAATTGTGATGCGTTTATATTTTAACTTGAAAATGCATTAAAGAACAACAACAACAACAATAACAAATATGCATTAATATTAAGTTTTGTCTTCACATCGTGGACGATTTATGGATTTCTTTTTAATTACACCAATGTATATAGTATATGAATGTGCATAATTATAAATTCCAATATTGCTTCCGCATGCAGTTAAGCACTCACATATGTACATAGCTGCTACATGGCAATATGAACATGAAACGTCGAGTTTTCGCCACGCTTAAATGCGTTTCAAACATTGTGCGAATAAATATTACGTATACGCCAGGCAACATGAACTGCTTAAATATGCTCACGAAGTACGAAGATACAGATACAAATATACACAGATACTCGTACTGTGTATATGTAAAGACAAGCAAACTGGTTGACAAACAAACAAACAAACAAACAAAGAATAAAATTCAGTATGCGTAATTTAATTAATTTTGCTGATTTTCACGCGAACAAAAATGAAAAAAAAAAAAAAAATTAGCTCCTTGAAAAAACGCAGCATGAAACAAACAGGTGAACATAATAAACACGCATCGTAAACTGGTTGGTCGCATTAAATTAATTAAAAAATAGCACGAATTCTGTTTTGAATGCTCGCCGTTTTGTATTTACGAGGATGTATGCCAAAAAAGATGCACATGATTATTGCGTACGTATAAACTTTTTACACATTGCCGTCTTACGAAAATAAGAAAGGTTAATATTCATTTAAGAAAATCGGTTTGTTTTAGTTTGATGTGGAACATAATGCATGGAAATATAGTTTAAAATGGTTATTGGTTCTTTTTTTTACTTACTTATTTATCAGCGTCTTATAGATCTTGATTTTTGTCTTTCGAGAGAGGGCTTTACTTCTCATTTGCTTGCTCAGCCCAAAAAATCATCTGTTTGCAAGCGTGATTCTTCGCCTGATCTCCAGGTTGACGTTGTTTTTGCTGTTTATCTCGGATCCAAGATAGACGAAGTTTTCTACAACATTGAAGTTGAAATTCTCCATCGTCACTGACCGTCCAAGACGCGATGAGGGAGTGCGAGAATACACCAAGTACTTCGTCTTGTCCACATTCACCGCTAGATCTATATGCCGAGACTTTTTTTCAATCTCTGAGAACGCCTTGATGACTCGCCGTTCCTGCGAACCGATGATTTCGATGTCGCAGCATCACTTTCTTTTGGAAGATCGAGCCCGACTTACTCTATATATATGGGCACTTGGGTAGGATGTATTCCATCTGAAGATTGAAAAAGTCGCAAGACAGAGCATCGCCCTGTCTGAAACCTCTCTTGATATTAAAGGGGTCGGAGAGATTTTCCCCCACACTTTTTTTTTTTACTTTTTCTTAATTATTAAATTTTCCTTTTCGTATAGGGACTAACAATAATTAATAATCAACAGATGGAAGCTAATAATTTACAGTGGCTGTAAGTTTTTATCACTGAGCTTGGGAGGTCAATTCTCCTGAGTTGCGTTGTATTATTTTGTTGAGTGAGAGCTCTTACGAGTGGGTTTGGGTGATAATCGAGTTTTTGAGAATAGTTTCGCTTGGTTCGAGCTATTTCAGACTGCACAGCTGGGATATTCAGATCTCTCTGAGTACAATCGTTTCGAATGATTAGGGATGATATTTTGAGTGGCTTTTTTTGGTGATAAAAATCTTTTTAAAAAGCTTGGACAGACATGATAGAAGACTTATGGGTCTATATGACGCCGGCTGAGTTTTATCCTTACCGGGCTTCGCGATCATGACAATGATTGATTTTTTCCACTGGGTGGGGAAATAACCACTTTTTAGAATGGCATTGAACAGTTTGGTAATATAATTAATAGCTGGACTGGGGAGTTCCACGATCATTTTTGGAGAAATAAGATCAAGACCTGCAGTTTCGGAGAGGTGCTGAATAGTTCCTATCCGGATATGGAGGAAGAGCGAAACCGTTTGTCGACGAGTTTGGCTATTTCTAAGATGTGCTGCAAAAATGTTAGCCTTTTTTTCCTCACTGCGTGACCATTTGCCAGTATTATCTCTAATGTGTTTAGATACCTCAGCGGGTGGCTGAATAGTAGCGCGAGCCTTCCATAACGGAAATTTAGAGCTTTTTGGTGAGACACATTAGATGTATCTTCAATTTTGAGGGCCGTGGTCAGCTCAGCCCTAATTTTGCAGCTGGAGATCTCAAGTTTTGCCATTCTCTTCTTGCTGCAGCAGCGAGAATTGAGTTAAGGGCACTGACAGAGTTGTCTATATCCATTTCGAAGTTGATTCCAGGGTGAGTTCAATGTAGCTGCTTATATATTTTTTTGTATTTAAGCCAATTCGTATTGTATGCGGTGAGAAAACTGGGATTTTGTTTGTATTGTGGGTATTTCAGTAGATTAAAAATTATGGGCGAGTGATCCGATGACAAATCTGTGAGTGATTCTTCAGAAATTAATCTGGTTGAGATTTTTCGTGTAATTGCAAAGTCTATAAGATCCGGTATTTTCATCGGATGTGTTGGCCAATATGTGGGACTGCATGTTGAGACATAGTCCAGCTTGTTTTGAGTGTTTATGAGTGCTTTATAGAGCTGTTTCCCTTTTGGGATTTGAAAGCCGTGAACCCCAATGGGTATGTTTCGCGTTATAATCTCCTGCAACTAAGAAGCGATCACCCAATGTGTTAGAAAAGTCTAGGAACTGTTTTTCGGTTACAGTAAAACGAGGGGGGGCAATAAATTGCCGATAATGTGAGATTGCCAAACTTTGATTGCACATTTATCGAAGTGGCTTGGAGGTAATTGGTTAAGAATCCCTGTAGAGAATAGTGTTTTATTCTACTTCTAATGAGTATGCCAGTTCCTCCATGGGCTTTTCCGTCTGGGTGGTTTGTGGCGTAGACTGTGTAACCGGGAACTAGAAAATTGTATTTATTTGTGAGGTGTGTTTCTGCGAGAAGCATTATGTCGACATCTCGTTCCTTTAGAAGTATTGAGAGTTCGTGCTTGTGCCGAGAAACACCATTGGCATTCCAGAGGCATATATTTAAAGTGCTCATTTTTGACTTTGTTGGGCTGTGTTGTGTGTGAAGTAGGTACGTGTTGTGCTGTTAACAAATATTTAATCTCAATTTTTGAGTGTTCAGAAGACAATTCAAATCTTGACTTTAACTGAAAGTCTTTTTTATTAAAGTTTCTTACTATACAGAAGTCAATGAGGTCCGGTAGTTTATTTAAGTCTGACGGATCTCCCGCACTTAAGTGCATAAATTTAATTTTTTGAATCGCCTCAAACAAATTTTTGCCATTTGTGTGTGTTAGGCATTAAAAACCCGTGCCACAATTAACTGCCTCCAAGAGTACCAAAGTATTGTAGATATTGTTCTACAGATATGGTGTGTCTTGGAGAACAATGCTGATATAGTAAAATTCGATAATACGTCGTAGGGTAGATTGTTTATAATCTTCAGTTTGTAAGCTCTGCATAGTCTATAGTCTTTTTTATCTTTTATCAAATAATAAAGATTGGTGGAAAATAGTTAAAGAAATAAGAAGTTCACCATATCAAGTTGGATCACACATTTCGGCTGAAGAGTTCAGAAGTTATTTTCAGACATTACTGAACCCATGCCAAAGAAATATTGAAATTCTTTACGCACCATATTTGTACGAAGATGAAGATCTGGATAAGCCGTTGGAAATCTATGAGCTTAAAAAGATATTGGAAAGAGTTAAGATGAACAAGGCGCCAGGCTTAGATAGAGTATCATACGAATTTTACGCCAATGCATCCGAACAGTTCCTGAATTTGCTAGTTAAAATTTACAACAATATTTTAAATAATTGCAAATTGGATGACGCATTTGTGACAAGTATTATATTTCCTATTTTTAAAAAAGGAAACCCGAATGTTACTGAAAATTATAGAGGCATATCGTTCATGAACTGTTCAGCGAAAATTTTAATGGGTATTGTTAACGATCGGTTAACTGCATGGGTTTTGAAGCATAAAAAGCTGAATGAATATCAAGCCGGATTTAGAAGGAATTATTCGACAATTGACAATATATATAATTTATCCTCAATAGTTCGAATAAAGTTATTCGAGAAAAAGAAGGTATACGCGTTTTTTGTCGATTTTAAAGCTGCATTTGACCGAGTTCCAAGAAATTTATTAATATTTAAGTTGCACCAAATAGGCATGTCATCCAAGATGGTTAAATTTATTGAGTCGGTTTACAAACACACTAAATGCGCAGTATGGACCGGTGAAGAATTATCAGAGGAGTTTGAAACAATGAGCGGTGTCAAACAGGGATGCTTATTATCTCCCCTGCTGTTTGCAATATACTTAAACGATCTGAATGACTGCCTTGATGGTGGGACTCTTATTGACAACGTAAATATTAGACTCCTACTCTATGCGGATGATATTGTTATACTATCGGACGACGTTGAGAAACTTCAGCTTATGATAAATGAACTGGAAGTATACTGCGAAAAATGGGGTATGGAGGTTAATATGAGTAAGTCAGAGATAATGGTATTTCGTAAAGGAGGTCGCTTGTCAACTAGAGAAAAGTGGTATTATAAAGGAACTGAGATTAAAATTGTGACAAAATATGATTATTTAGGTGCAAAATTAACGCCAAGCATGTCATTTGCTTCTCATGTCAAAAATAAGAAAGCATTATCAAAGGTGGCTATTAACTCTACATGGAAGCCTTTTTTGAGCAAGAGAAAAATAAATTTAAGTGCAAAATGGAATCTTTTTAAAGCAGTATGCAGATCCATTCAAACATATGGAGCCCAAGTATGGGGACATTCGTACTCTAATGAAGTGAACGAGTTACAAAGGTACTTTGTTAAACGGATATTACAGCTACCAGACAACACACCAAATTATATCATTGCTATAGAAACAGACATTGAAGATAGCCACTTATACACACTTAATTTACATCTGAAGTATATAACTAGAACCTTGTATGATTACACGTGCAACAGACTCCCAAATATGCTAACAAAAGCATTGATGACAAAAGTCATTTTATGGCACACAGAATTATTAAACAATATGCGTAATTTCTACATACACCTAACGAATACATTGAGTCGAACGGAATGGTGCAATAAATGCATAGAAATTTTGATGGCATTAAAGCAAAATGTGAGTCAAGAATATAGAAATAGAGCAATTATGAGTGATAGCCGCATATATAGGTACCTAGACTTTGGAAGAGGAAAGTCCTATTGCAATGATTTTCAAACACACAGAGCAATAACGTGGATAATAAAAGCCCGAGGTGACTTATTGTGGCTAAATGGTAGTAAATATCGACAAGCTAGCTCACGATTATGCACATTATGCAATTTAAAAGAAGAAGAAGACATCATACATTTCATTGGCAGATGTCCGGTATTACGTGAATTTAGATATAGGTACTTTGGAAAAGCACAACTAATGGAAAATGAAATAATAGATATTTTGAATGGCCTTCCTGAAGATAATTGGTATAGCTTAGTTAAGTATTTAGAAACAGCTACTAATTATAGGAAATTTATAGTAAATGAATATAATTCATAATTTTTTATTTTTTATTTTAGGGATAAGTTAATTAGGAAAATAGTTAATCCAGTCCTCGAACGATCTGCTATCTCGCTAACCCGGGGCAGGCAGGTGTAGTAGAGGGTAGGGTTAAAAATAATTGTTAGTAAATTAGTAAATTAATGAATTAAATTGTATGCGTTAGAAAATTAATGCTTGGGCAGACGGCAAGTAGCCATGCCAATTAATTTAAGTTCTATATAAGACAAAAATTTTGATTAAGTAAGAATTGTGAATAAAAGAACTCTATCTATCTATCTATCTATCTAGTCTTTTTTATCATTGTTGCATGAGTATGCACCAACTTTAATAATATCAGGATTAATGCAGCACGATGCTTGCCAAAGCTTCTCTGACAGAGTCCGTTGCTTATCTCTAAATCTAAGTATTTATACTCAGTTTGTGGTAAGTGACAGATTTTGTTGAGATGCTATCTCAGTCAAAGATGGTCCGCAACTATTGTTTATAGTTCTCCCTGCTGAGAAGAGCGTTTCTATATAAGTTAAAAATAGAAGCTTGTCAAAGTCCAGAATATCTTGATCATTCCTAAAAGGCAACCATTCTGAAATATGTTTAAATTTTTGATTTAATTGATTTAAATTGATTATCAGACAACTTTCTGAGCAGCCAGTTTGTTTGGATTTCTATTCAATAACTACCGGAGGCAGACCTAGATAGCATTGATCATAGATTAAAGTACTGTTAACACTGGTATTGTGTCGGAAAATAAACGCATCTGGATCTATTTCGGTAAGGGTTTCCTAATAATACCTATTTATATATAGAAGATGGTGCAATACCTGAGGTGCTGTCCACACAGTCTGAGCGGTTTGAAAGACGAATTAAGGAAAATCTAATTATATAAGCACTTAGTAACCGGAATTTGTTAATAAAATATTTATAACTTAAATACAAAATTCAGCATTCTCACCTCATATTTAAATAAGAAATCAAGCCCGGCTGCTATCTCCCTGTTGCGCACAACACGATCTTGGACCAGATTATTATTATTTTTTTTTAAGTTTTCTAAAGTTTTCAACAGAGGTTGATGATGTGGTATTCCCGGCCTAATTGGTGTGCAGTCGACATCTATATTCTAACATAATCTAATATATGCCTAAGGGTAAGTTTTCATAGTAAACGAAGTACAGATGGACAAACAATTAGGACTTGGACTCGATCGGTTTTGTCCAGCTATTCAAGCTTATTTAGTAAATTCAATATACTCCAATATATAATAACTAATTATTCAAATTCGAATAATTGCGCCATTTGCAACAATTCCACATGCTTCTCTGAAGTAAATATTTTTCAACATAATTTATTTCAACTTATTAAGAGCCTAACGCCTACATTTACAATATGTCCAGAGCCGAGAGCCAAAGGTACTTCATGACTACAAAATGTTTCCGGTCTACTTTGAAGCTGGCTTGTGTTTCCGTCGTTAAAAGTCGTTGGCTTATTGCTCTCTGCGCTGTTATTCTTTCAGATTTTTAATTGCACACATACAGAGAAATGAAGCAGTACTAGGCAACAATTTTACAGCATTTCAAACGAAACGGAATGAGTCCTAGCCCTAGTCGTCATCGGCGCCATCATCATTAGAATGAACGGGCTTCAATGGGCTAAAGTATGAACATGT
The DNA here is from genome assembly GCA_035044805.1 of Leucophenga maculata. Lineage (NCBI taxonomy): Eukaryota > Metazoa > Arthropoda > Insecta > Diptera > Drosophilidae > Leucophenga > Leucophenga maculata. The sequence continues at coordinate 84,552 of JAWNNP010003348.1, forward strand.
GCGTTGTTCCATATGCTCCTCCGCTTTGCTCATTTCAATTTAATGACGCTTTTGGCACTCAACCGGCTTTAATGAACGCAATGGGAAATAACAACATTGAAGTGCACTTTCTGTGACTTCATTTATGCCCAAGAATAGAAAAGCAAAGTCAACAGTTTACTTCAGATACTGTAGCAGCTTTTAGTCGCCCAACTAGATGTAATTCTTTATACCACATACATAAAACTAAACAAATTTCTATAGGAATTTGTGCTAAAGCTGTCAATTGCAAGCAGAAAAGAATTTGTGTAAAGCTAGACAAGACGTCGTTATGGGAGAAAATACTAATACGTTAAACTTCTCGTCTACACTTTAGACATTAATCCATGCCAAAGTCGCGGCGTTAAGTCCTTTGTATATTTTTTTCCGTGCATAGCGCTTGCATGAAGTTCGGATTGGGTATTATACTTTTTTTGCTGAGTTTGTGCCGTATATAATACATTTTTTTATTTACGCTGATAGATATTTATACAAAATTTGATATTAGGCACCGAATAGTTCGTACAGCTCGTGGTTCATATCGGACCTGAACTCGTCGCATACTATAATAAGACTAAAATTCCTGCGAAGAATCTTCCTCTCGCAGACTTCCAACGCTGTTTCATCTGACATTATCACGGTCCATGCATCTGCGCCATACAATAGGACCGGGAGTATCTGTGTCTTATAGATTTTTATTTTTGTCTTTCGCGAAAGGGGTTTTACATACCATTTACTTGCTCAGCCCAAAAAGCATCTGTTTGCAAGCGTGATTCTTCGCCTGATCTCCAGGTTGACCTTGTTGTTGAAGTTGAAATTCTCCATCGTCACTGACCGTCTAAGACGCGATGACGGCGTGCGAGAGGACACCAAGTACTTCGTCTTGTCCTCGTTCACCGGTAGACCCATGAGCCGAGACTATTTCTTAATCTCCGAGAACGTCTTGCTGACTCGCCGTTCCTGCGTATCGATGATATCGATGTCATCGGCGTAAGCGAGCAGCATCACTTCCTTTTGGAAGATCGAGCACGACATACTCTATATGTGCGGGCATTGGCGTAAAATGTATTCCATCAGGAGCATCGCCCTGCCTGAAACCTCTCTTGGTATCAAAGGGGTCGGAGAGGTTTTTCACCACCCTGACAACGCTTTATGTGTTAGATAACGTCGCCATGCAAAGACGGACAATCTTTGCCGGGATACCTAGTGCAGACAGGGCGTCGAAGAACCTCGATCAAATAGCCGTGTCGAAAGCGGCTTTATAGTCGAATAGGTGGTGTGTTTGTCTTTGTTGAACTCACTGGTCTTTTCCAAGATTTGGCGTAATGTGAATATTTGGTCACTGGTCGACCTTTTTGGTCTGAAGCCACACTTATATAGTCCTATCAGTGAATCCGTATATGGCTTCAGCCTATTACACAATACGAGCGACCGAATCTTATATCCAATGGAAAGAAGACTTATTCTGCGGTAGTTGGCGCAAACAGCGGGGTCTTCTTTCTTAAAGATAGGACAGAGTACACTAAGATTCGTTGGGTATAGTTCATCGGACCATATCTTGCATAAAAGTTGGTGCATACTCCTCACCAACTCTTCGTCGCCGGTCTTAAATAACTCAGCTGGCAGCCCATCAGAACCTGCCGCGTTGTTATTTTTCAGCTTTTTAATAACTGAATCGACCTCATTATAGTCCAGTGGCTCTACAATAGTGCCATCACTAAATGGTGGTTCCGGTGTCATTTCTGTATTGGCAGAATTGTGCGCTTCATCGCCTCCGAGTAGATTGGAATAATAACTTCTCCATAATTTCAGTGATTCATGGTCATCCGTAACCAGATGTCTATTTTTATCCTTAGAGAAACCTTAAAACATTCAGTCAGACGCTTGACCTTTTAATAAAATTTTCGAGCTTCATTTCTGTCGCGTAACATCTCAACATCCTCAAACTCCCACCTTTCTTGCTCCTTTTCTTGCGTCTGAAAAAGGGTTTCTCCTCTGTTTCTCTCGATATCGCTCTCTAACAGCTCGCGTCGCTCCCGACTGCAGAGTTCGCTGATAGGAAGTGTTCTTCTCTGCAGTAGCATTGCAACACTCCTCGTCGTACCAAGATTTCTTTATAGGTTTTGTATAACCAATGATCCCCTTGGCAGCCCTATCCATGGAGCGGATGATATGTCTTCACTGCTCACATATATTTTGAAAGGAGGAAAATGCTTCCCTGAGCAGTCGGGAGTGTGAGTTTGAAAAGGCTGCGGCGGTCTATTCTGATTGCAGCTTGCCGACGTCTACCTTTCGTTGTATATTAGGCCTACCTTGGCTGCGTCACGGTAGTGGTCCGAGTCGAATTTGGAATCACGTACCGTTCGCACGTCTAGCACTCTCGATGCGTGCCATCCGTCAATCAAACATGATCAATTTGGTTGCGGGTTATTTGATCTGGACTCAGCCACGTAGCCTTCTGGATGTTAAGGTGTTAAAATCTGGTGCTACTAACTACCATGTTCCGACCTGCGGCGAAATCGATTAGCCTCTCTTCATTATTGGAGGTAGTATCGTGAAGGCAAAATTTTCCGACGGTTGGGCCCAATCTTGGCGTTAAAATCGCCAAGCACGATTTTGAAACAGTGTTTGCGACAGATCTCGTACAGACATTCCAAGCGCTCATAGAACTCATCTTTAACTTCGTCGTCGTATTTCTCTTCCCTCGGGGCGTGTGCATAGATCAGGCTTATATTAAAATAATTAGCCTTGATGCGTATCGCGGCTAGACGCTCGTCAACAGGCGTGAACCTGGAGACGAGGCCACGTAGTTTCCTACTCACCACGATACCACATCCAACTTCATGCTTACTCGCATGGCAGCTGTAGTAGATACTTTTTTAGAGCAACCCTGTCCTATCCATCGGATTTCTTGGATTGCAGTGATGTCAACCTTACATCTTTCGAGGACATCAACTAGCTGGACATTTCCAGGTGTATATCCCTAAATCGTGCTCTTTATATCGTTTGCGGTGGTAGTCATCATAGAGTTCCTTCCGAGGCTTCCTGTTAGTTTTCATTGGAGATTTATTTTTATAGTGATGGATTCCAAGCCCATCGCACCAACCCTAAATTAAGGGGAGGATCATTTCTTTTTTTGTTCTCACGTTAGCTCACCTCTGAACTGGTGTTAAGAGGCTACCCAGCAGATACTTGTCTGAATTGGTTTATACTAAAACGGATATTATTCAGCACAATTTCTATAAGAAGTTAGCAGAGCGTTGCTACGGGTCCTTTTTTCTTCCTCTTCTTAAGGTGAGGTATCCACGAGAATAATACTTTTCAAGTCTAATTTTGATTTATCATGGCATCATGACAATCGACGACGACTAAATAGAATTTCTTCTGCCAATTCCATTAACATGTATACCAAATTCCATTCCTGTACCTAAAATGAATGTAGAGATATTTTGAATTTGTTTTATCGATTTGGATCAAACTTAACAGTATCACTTTTCCAAGCGCTATTTACATTGTTACCACAATTCGTCCCTGTAAATCAAATGGTTGGAAATATATGTGGAATTCTGTTAAAATATTTAAATATTGGTTCCAACATTCCGTGCTGCACTTCAACTCAATATGCTTGCCAAATGACTCACGATGTTTTGAAGCCGAAACACCACCAGCCCTTTCAAGATTGACCGCTGCCGCTGAAATGAACCCTCGAACCATCGACTCTGTAGCGCTAGGTGTATCAACTTCAGCTGACGACATTGCTAAAGGATACATCTACCGAAGTTTTCTCCACAATTTGGAACAGAAGTTTGGCTTCGAAATCTGAAGCAACCGAAACAATGTAACAGAATGCTTTTGTTGGTGAGAAATCTCAAGGGCAATGGGATTAAACGATGATCTTCAAGTGAAAGTTCGAAGGTGAGGAAATTTGTCGTAGGTCAATAGGTTGTATAGGATTGGTTCTAATGCAGACCCTGTGGAACACCAGCACTGAGTGTTGAAGTATGTACTCAGTGAGTACTCAGTGTTCAGCATCTTAAGAATGTAACTCTATATTTTTATAAGAGTAAGCATTCCTGCACATTAAATACAGAAAATGTTGGAAGTGAGTTCAACTAAGCCGAATTAAGTTTTACAAAAAAACATATTTTCAATTTATTTGTGAAGAGTATATAAGCTTCGCTTCAACCGCAACTATTTTCTTTTATTTTTTTCTTATTTTTTCTGACAGATTATTTACTTTATATATGCGCCTCACTTCCTCCCCTACCTTAGAGCTATCATTTTGTAAGGTTGGTTTTGCTTGGTTTATGGCGCAGCTACTTTTAAGACGTTTAATAAGCTTCTCCAAATTAAATTCCATGGTTTCGCTAAATGTCCTTTGCGCGCCAGAACAATGTTGGTAGTCTACTTAAGATGCGGCAGCGGTAACAGTAACAGCATTTTGTCAACCTGACAGCAAAATGGCGTAAATGTCAAAAAGGATAATGACAGCATGCAAGGTGTGTGTGTGTGTGGTTAGATGAGTGTGTCTCTATCTATCTATTTCTTCTTGTAGCAAGTGCTATGAGACACTTCTGCACTCAAAGAAAATTGGCTAAAGGCAATCGTGTGCTTTATTTAAATAAGCATTTGCAAATACAACTTTTTACTGAAAGAAATTCGAAGGAACAGAATAAAATTAGGAAATTTTTCCTTTTCCATTTAGAATCAAACATTATTTTGCACTTTGAGCATGCATGAGCTTAAATTAGTTAAAAATTGAGATATTTGGATATAGGTATATAAGGAGCATAGCGATTAGTGGTCGGCGCCATTGTCATTCCATAGAAAAAATTGTCAGTTAAGGTTTTAATAGTGTTCCCACCTGATCCCTACAATGGATTTATTTTTAAACATTTTAGTTAAAGTTTTAGGATTTTTTAATGTTAATATCAGCTGCATCTTTTTGCCCCTCTTTGTGTTATCTTTCAGAGATCAACTCCATTTCTTTGTCTAACATTTTGTTGGTTTGGTATGTTACGAGACTCCTTACTGCGTTATAAAATGAATCTACTTTCCGGGTACAAAAAATAACAAGAATTTCCTAAAGTAAGTCCTACATAGATCAGTCATTGGGCCTGTGATCTACAAGGATTGTCTCAAAATTTCACGAACTTTTTTTCAGGGCATTTTGTGGAAGCCCCAGTTCTTGAAGAGGACCTGCGTTGGAATGGGACATGTTTCATTGACATTCCCTTTAAAATTTCATGAAATCTGGAAAAGTGGAAGTGGAGGAAGTTTCTTAAAACTTTTATGGAAACTCACAAAATTATAAAAGAAATTTATAAGGAATAATTGTCCATCTCGGTCCACTATTTACGATTGGTAAACACCTTTAAAAGACCGTCGGGAAGACTTGAATGACGACGAAATCTTCAGCCAACGAATAAAACATCAAAATTGTGCTTGAGTTCATCAACAAAATGAGCCGAAGTCGTCATTCCAGTTCATGGCATAATAATTGAGATTGTGCAAAGACTCAATCCATAGCATTTGGGCTTCAGGAAAGTATGTGCACGATTTTTTTCGCATCAATTGAAAGACGATGTAAAAGCTCTTCGGATGCAACAATCGAAAGACATTATTAAATATGCCAAAAAGGATTAAAACATCCTTTTCAACATTGTTACTGGTGACGAGACACGGTTTTTTCAATACGACAATGAAACCAAGCGTCAAAGTGCAGACTGAAAGCCGCCCGGTGAGCCAAAACCCAAAAAATCACGTTTGGAAAAGTGAAACATGGCAGCGGGTTAGCTTTTGCCAAAATAGCTAAGAAAATCGAGAGTAGCTAACACGTCATATTCGGAAAGACAACTTTTATTAAGAAATCGTTGAATTCTCATGATCCTTTGGCTACCATTTCCATGACCTACGGCTGTATAGCAGAATTAAAGTTGTCTTACAATGGTATATTGAAAAATGTGTTTCCATACTTTCATAACTTCATGAAGAATATAACACATCTCTAAATCCAATTTCTGAACAACATCTTAAAAATTGTGGGAAAACCTTTTATTCATTCAGACACGAACAGATGAACATGGTTAGCTCAATTCGTATCTTCGAGCTAATAAAGAACATATATTACTTCACGTGATCTCCGATGCTTCATTCAAACTCCGTGACAAAATTAAAGTACTATTCAAATAGGCTGAAGAGTGTAAAAACCAAAACTTCAAATATGAAAAGTGTAGGGTGCATTCACAGTACATATGAAGAGTAGAAAAATGTCTGCCGTCACGGAGCACAACGCAACAAAAACTCAGCTACAAATAAATAATGCGAATATTCGAAGGCGATAAGAAATTAATATGAAATATAAACTTGGAAATTAGGATAAATACTTGAATATAATTTTTAAATTTCCAGTTGGTTTTGTGCTCTCTATTAGAAGAGAAACAATGAAGTTCTTTAAATTTTGTTTTATAATATTTTTTGTTAAATTTGCTTTAATCACCGCCGTACCGGCTTCGAATCAAAGCAATTGTGAAGAACTCGAGGAAAAGGTTCTTAAATTAGAAGTTGAAATTTCTGAACTACGTTTGGAAAAAGTTCATAAATTGGAAACTGAAATTTCAAAACTACGTTTGGAAAATAGTCGCTTTAAAATTTAACTTTAATTTGTAAAAACCATTTTTAAACAAAATTTTAATAAAAAATTTTTTATTTATAACTAAACAAAAAAAAAAATTGTTTTTAAATCAACATATTACAGTTTAAAAACCATTAACGGAGATCTTAAGGCGAGGTGCTTGACAATTTATAAGACATAAAATATATCAAACAAATTTCAAAGCTTATTTGATATAGTAAAATAGTTGCGAGCTAATAAATTTGACCACACGTGTAACAGTGCAACATATAGAGAGACATACAACCAGACGACCAATGGAGTTGATTCCGAATATAGATACTTATGTGGTCTTAGCTGCTTTCTTCGCTGTAACCAAAAACTACTGAATTATAGCTTATTTAAATAATCAAGACAATGAATTAAGAACAAAAAAAGCGCCAAGAATTATTCTTTAGAAGCATAATTCAGTTGACTCGTATTATTAATGCTGCCGTAAGTCTAGGCTACGTACCATAAGTGTGAAAAGTTTCAGAGGTAATAGAGATTTTAAGACCGGAAAAATCCGAAAATGAGGGCAACTCCATTTTAAAGGTTTTTGAAACAGTTTTGGAAAAATAATGTACATAAATTATTCGAAAAAAAGAATATAAATCTATGACATCAATTTCGTTTTAGGGCTCTCCTCTCCACAATTTGACAAGTTCATCTTGAAGCGCACACTTGGTCCGCTGCTACATTTATTATATACCCACTCAAGGCATTAATAAATAAGTCTAATTGAATCAAAATGATTTCATGAATCTGTTTTTAAAATTTTAGAAAAAAAAATTATAATAATATTAATCTAGACCAAAAAACAAAAAAAAAATATTAAGCGCGATTCAGATATAGGCACGCTATGACGCAATAGAAACAACAACGATTAAAGATTTCGGTCAGTCCGTGAACTCCAAGTATTTTGCGTCTTTGCAAACAGTCGATTAGACGCTGATAATGACGGGCTTTGACCATGAAATCTAAAAATAATCTGATAACTCCCGGTTTTAAATATATGCAGCAAAACATTGCTATTTGGATTAGACCCAAGAAATACTGTGACGTCAACCACAATGTTCTCCTTATCTGCATCGTCTACTAATCACTTAAATGGCCTTCAACTATCTTTCGGTCATGGCCGCATTCAGGAAGGCGCGCCAGCTTCTGTAATCTTATGCGCGCTGTAGTCAGTTGTTTTGAATGCCAAGTATGGAGAGTATAATCCATACCTGGTCATTCGAACGCGAGCCGGGATATATGTGTGTGAGCGGAAAAAAAACAGTAATCGACGATGTGGTTGTTCCAAGATGAGCCAAATCCAAAAAAAGTTGTTCGCGTACGAAGCACATGGTCGCCTATGTCTTCAGCCGAATGGATCATGTGGCCACAGTTCCACTTGAGAAACCTAGGACGATCAATTCTGAATAGTCATTTGTTTGCCTGAAGTCGAATCACCCTCCAACTTCGTTAGCCTCTCTCGTCTTGGATGTGGTTCTGCATACAGCAATAATTCAACCGAACTAAACTTCACACGAAATGTTGCACGATGCATCGATTCAGTGATTAATTCGGCAAATGACAATTCAAAAGGAAAGAAATGAAAGGAAAAATAAAAATAAAAATTCTAAAGTAAAAGCAATCACTGAAAAAAATGTCATATCTTGATTAGTCGTATTTTTCGCAATTATTATTCAACATTCAAACCACACGGACACACAAGTTTAAATTAAATTATATTCTATACAAAATATTGTAGTTGGTAGTTGGAAAAATAAATAGCGAAAAATGGCCGAGTAAGTGCAACGTGCAACCGTGCTGAAAATTTTCAAATTTATATAATTTATTCATTTGTTTGTTAGAGAAAAAAAGGAAGAAGGTTTTGTGAATCAGGTAACCGTTGATGAAGAGAAACGTTCGCGTTTCTGCGTGTATCACTACAAAGGAGTGCTCATAATACTGCTACCGCTTGTATTTGCACCAGTTTTCTTGGGTAGAGAACCTGTGGTAAGTATAGCCAATGCAAATTGTTCATTTGCAGGGTGCTTACCAAAAGTCATATATATGTGGTCGTAAATTGTAAGTGAGATGTGGCTCTCAGGTTTACGGCACGCGTATGTATTAATCTGCTCAGAACATGCCTGGAGGCATATGGTTAAAGCGGGTGCGGTAGCTTGCGCAGCGTTTGCACAAAGTTGTTACCTAAATTGTTGCCAAATATCGCAGAAAATCCTAATTTGAGAAGTCTGCCGCAGCAAACATACAGTTACGGCGGAGCCACTTGCGAGACTACCTTTTTTGCTTTTTTGACAACATTCGGACGGCCGTGTCAACGAGTTTTCCTTCGATTTCTTTGAGGGAGGTTGGCGCGAATCGTTGGAAAAAGAAGAATCGTTTGTCGGTCAATGTGGCTTTGAGGAAGGCGCTCAAGCTGTTATGCGTGTTGGCAAAGAACTGGAAATTCAGAACTGGAAATTGCAACTCGTGCTTGATGGACAATGTTATGCTGGACGTTCACCAAATAAGTGGCTTTCCCTTGCACACTATCTGCGCTGATGTTCTGCTGTCCAATTGCATAAGACGATGAACCTAGTGTAGGCGCTGGAATTGTATCCTTCAACACCATCGAATAATGCATAGCATTTCTTACTTCATACGGGCATGCCTTCGTGCCATACAGCAGCATCAGAATGATACAATGATCAATAACCTTCTTGACAACTGCATCCATGAAGTCAGTGATGTGGTCTCAACTGCGCACATATTTCTTCAGAAGCCGGAAATGTTTTTCGTAGCAGTCAGAATGATCTGACTTGAGATGCTGTGGCAGTCTAATGTGATTACTGCTAACCGATGTTTTTTTTTTTCTCGGTGGTTGCGTTTGTATGTTCCAGCATTCCAGTTAATAGTTTTGCCCAATTATCTATATGACTTCTGCTATGCACCCTCTATGTTCTTCAAAATTATGTTATATATAAATTTCTGTATGCATTTCATGCGCAGCCATATCGCTTCTTGTATCTGGTACTGGTCACATTTGGCTATTTCCTCTTCAATGTGATGCCAGTTGGTGCAATAGCCTTTATGTTTATTATGTTTTGTCCCGTGCTGGGCATAGATGTGAGTATATATCCATTTTGTATATATATTTATTTACATATATCTTAATTTATCATTGAACATAGAGTTCGAAAATACTGTGTACATCGCACTATAGTGATTTGATATTTCAATTTATTTCGATTGTTGCGCTTGGCATGATGATGGATGCTTCAAAACTGAGCGAAAAACTGGCTTTAGTCTTTCTAAAATTTAGCGGTCCGAAACTTCGCATGTAAGTTGCTTTTAGATTTATGGATTTCTTTTTGTTTGAATTTCATTGTTTTATAGAATACAGATAGAACTTGCTGTGCTCACTTGTCTGTTATCGATATTTTTTCCATCATTGGTAGTCGCTGCGGTTATTGCACGTATAACCATTGCCATGGTGTTGGAACTGCAAGCAGTAAGCTCAGAAGAATGCCTTCAATGGCGAATACTTTAATTTCTTTCAAATAATTATTAATTTCAGCAAGGCGCTGGAACTGCTTATAGCGATGAGGAGACATATGAATACAATCAGTAAGTAGAAACAATATATAACAAGTAAGAAAATTAAAGTCAGGCGTCGAGCTTATGAGCAAGCTTATGACCACTTCCTACTGCACGAATAAGTGCCTTATAAAACTTTTTTTTATGAATGAAAAGAAAAGGGAAGACGGAAGCATCATAGGTCGTTCAAATTCAATTGCTTATAAAATCGTCGTTTATTATCCGATTTTGATGAATGGCAAGTATGAAGAAAACTGTAAGCCATGCATGCTGGAGCTCTTTCATCCATAAGAATGTGCTAACCAGCCCAGTGCAGCCGCTTGAATTTTATGCGCTGGAATATGTCAACCTCATCTAATAGCTCGTACAGCTCGCGGTTCATACTGGAACTAAACTCTACGCCGACTCTAATAGGACCAAAACTCCTGCGGAGAATCGTCCTCTCAAAGACTTCCAACGCCGGTCGGTAACGCGATGAAGGCGTCCGAGAAGACAGCAAGTATTTCGTTTTGACCTCAATCACCGCTAGACCCATGAGCCGAGACTGTTTTTCAATATCTGAGAACGCCTTGCTGACTCGCCGTTCCTGCGTACCGATGATATCGATGGCATCGGCGTAAGCGAGCAGCATCACTTCGTTTTGGAAGATCGAGCACGACATATTCTGTATGTACGGGCACTGGCGTAGGATGTATTCCATCAGAGGGTTGAAAAAATTGCACGACCGAGCATCGCCCTGCCTGAAACATCTCTTGTAGTCAAAAGGGTCTGAGAGATTTTTCCCTATCCTGACAATGCTTTGTATGCGTCGTCGTACAAATACGGACTATCTTTGCCGGGATACCTAGTGCACACAGGGCGTCAAAAAACTTCGATCGTATTGGCGTGTCGAAAGAGGCTTTATACTCGACAAATAGGTGGTGTGTGACATTGTTAAACTCTCGGGTCTTTTCCAAGAATTGGCGTAATGTGAATATTTGGTCACTGGTCGACCTTTTTTGTTTGAAGCCACACTGATATAGTCCTATAAGTGAATCCGTATATGGTTTCAGCGTATTACACAATACGTGCGACAGATGCTTATATCTGATGGAAAGAAGAGAGCGGGGGGTCTCCTTTCTTGAAGATAGGACAGAGAACACTGAGATTCCAGTCATTGGGTATGCGTTCAACGGACCGGTAATAGTCCGGTGGCTTTCCAATTGTGCCATCATAAACTGATGGTTCCGGAGTTAATTCTCTATCGGCGGAATTGTGCAATTCACAGCATCCAAGTAGGAAATGACTCTTTCATAATCACAGTGGTTCCTGAGCATCTGTTACCAGATTTCTATTTTCGTTTTAACAGGAAGTTACTCCGGGCTTAAAACCTTTGGTCAGACGATTGAGCTTTCGATTAAATTTTCGAGGTTCATTTCTGTCAACATCTTCAAACTCCCGTCGTTCTTGCTTTCCCAATTTTGACGGATAAATCGCCAAGCACTTGAAACTTGATGCTTATCACGGTCATGCTCTACTCCACATGTGTGAATCTGGAGACGAGGCTACGTACTTTCCTATTATGTCAGCCTTAGAGATATAGGAACTCTTGTTTAGATCAGCCCTGCCTTATTTTTCGAGGACCTCAACCAGCAGAATCCCTATTAAGGGTGCGGATGTTTAAGACGCATATTCTTAACTTGTGGTTATTATATCTATTATGGCTCAGCGCACCAAGCTCTAATTAATTAAATGGGTGTCTTTGTTGCCTTCTCACAGTTGGCTTAACTTCAAAAGGCTGTTAAGGCTGTTACGCCGTTGTGAATTTGTTTTGTTAATTTTTTTTTGCACATTGAAAATTTTTTTTATTAAATACTATCAAAATTAATCAATGATTTTTTTTTTCTGTAGAAAACCATATCCGGCTTGGCCAATGGTTGGCATTTATTTGACCGTTTGCTATGCATCTGTAATCGGTTCATTTTGTTCTCCACTCAATACGCCGAATACGTTTCTGATCGATATATACACGGTGTAAGTATGGCTTGCCGAATTATGATTATCGCACAAAATTAAACAAAATCCTTGTTTCCAGTTTTATGCCGGACTCAGACCCACCAAATTTCGGAACATTTTTCATTATTATGGGCGTTGCCATGATACTAGAGCTTATCGTGCTTATTGTTTGGATGCAAATAATTTTTCTTGATCTACTTCGTCCGAATAAGCCAATAAGTACCGAAATAAAGGAGGCAGGTGGCAATAGTGCAGGATTCAAAGATGCTGTTGCTGCTAAACGTACTGATGCTGGTCCCGCCACAGTTTATCTGATTTCTGCATCAATAGTGATTTTGCTATGCTTCGTACTCTGCTTCTTTCGTAGACCGCTACTCTTCGATGGCATAAGTGATATGAGCTCGCAGAAGTCCATTCTTAACTCGGTTTGTATCACTTTTATGGCGCTTGTAGCATTTATGTTGCCGGCAAATCTTCTATTCATCAAATACTGTACATGCTATGGTAAGTTCTGAGATTATACGTTGTTAAGTAATAAAAAAAACATGCAACTCAATTACAGCTCCTGAAAAAGTGGGTACTGCGCCTTCGCTCGTAAGCTGGAAGGCTGTCAATATTAATTTGCCATGGGGCCATTTGTTCTATTTGGCAGCTGGTATTGGTTTAGTACAAGCGGGCATCGAATCGAAATTCTACGCTATGATGAACGACTCTTTTGGACGTGAGTATGCCAACGGTGCTTCAATTGATACGCTACAGCTGGGTATGGTTGGCTATGGAACCATCGCAACAATGCTGTCACCGGCAGATACCTTGGTCAAAAGAGTTTCTCCCATGGTTTTCATACAAGTGAGTGTGTTTTATTTAATGGAACATATATTTTATATTGATAAAAAATTTTTTCCTTAAAGGGTCATAAAATGGGTATCGGAGGTGGCACCTTAGGTGTGCCCTTTTTCATGGCCACACATCCATCATTTATGTTTCCATGCAGCTCTGCACCAAATGCGCTCGTTGCTGGTTGGTGCAACATACGCACATATCAATATGTAAGTACATTTTTTTTTTTTTTGATTTTTTAAAGATTGGATGCAACAAAAAAAGATTTTGAAATCATTTAAGTTTAAAATTTCTACAAATGGCGAATTGCTGTGAGCTGGAATGTTATCTTAGTAACGTGAGCTTGCTCTTATCTCTCTGGAATATCGAGGGGGTGTCTTCTGTTCAGTCTTCGCAGTGCTGCGCAACTCGATAGCTAGACAATTAGGATGTTTATGAATATGAATGTATCTTTTGCTTTCGAAATCTGTGTGGGACACTGTTGCGAACGTACCATGGTTCATTATCTATCATCATCAAGTCCACACCGGAACTATCATCGATTTGTAAAGCAGCAACTTGATCGATAGGTTAAGCTGACTTCGTATATTCAATAACCACTGTAATATTCGAATGTTCAGCTTGCAGTGTTTAACTTTAGCGGTTATGTGTTTGTCACATGTGAGACCTCTATCAAAATGTATTCCGAGGTACTTGACAACTGTGACTTCTGGTATTGTCTGGTTATTAAATCATATCAATCCCTGTGGAACTCCAGCGTTGATAAAGTAGATGTCAAATGCTTCATCTCTAGCCACAACTCGGTAAGCTCTGTTGCTCACATAGGATTTCAAAGAAGTCCTTTATGCCAGACTCTATCAAAAGCTTGTTTGACATCTAGGAAGACAGCAGTATTGTCGGTGTTCTTGGTCTACAATGATTGTGTTGACCACTCTATGGCATTGTTCCGGACATCCATCTTTGCGTCTATCCAGTGGCGGCAGTATTAAGCAGATTAAGAGCTTCTATTTGCTTAAGAACCTCTTGAGGAGTGATATGAGTTATAGGCAAGTCCATTTGACACGGTGCAGTGTCGAAAGCTTGAAACTGTGACCTTAAGTGCGTAGCAAAGGCTTCAGCTTTGGCGGCATCTGATCTGCACCAACAGTTGTTTGCACCTTTGATTGGAACTTGTCGTCGTGTATGTCGTTATAGCTCTCCATAGACTAAAATGTCCATTTAAAAAGGGGTATAAATTTCGGGACTCGTAATTAGATAAAGAAGAAGCGGGGCTACCGCAACTTACAGCTAAGTCGAGAAGATCTGGTATTCTAGCTGAATCTGTTGGCAAATATATTGGTGCATCTGTTGAAAGTTTGTCGTAGATCGATCTGACATGTAATAGCTTTATATAGCTCTCGGCCACGTGGATTATCCAATCTAGAGCCCCACCAACTATGCTTACTTACTATGCCTACTATTATTTGCTGTTGACGCTCCATAAGAAGTAGCATTGACTTCTCTTGCTGTTGGAGAAGTTGAACAAAACGGTTCTCCCATTATATCCGCTTTGTTTTGGCTTTTGGTTTCAATAGGACGTTGATTATTTGTAACAACCTGAGCATAAGACATAGTAAAGGTTGCAAACGCTGTACCACGTGCACGTCCAGGTTGAGTATTCAGAGTTATCTCTGAATTTGGCGATCATTTATTGCCAAATGCGTCCTTGGTTCATCCCGTCTCACCCGTTTCACCAATGCCTGATACACGGTACATCCTTTACAATAAGCAGTGTGTGAATCACCACACGTCCGCATTTTACACAGCGCAAACTCTTTCTGCAATAGCGCTGAGTATGTCCGAAATCTTGGCACCGATGGCACCTTTACTATAGCTTTGCATAGTCGGGTGAACTCTTTGGCAGTTTTATTGTTGGCTGCAGATTCCAAATCCACGAAAAAAAGTGGTAGTGGCTCTTTTGTGATATTTGATTTGGCGTTTGTAATATTTCTCACTACATGACCATTTGCTAAAAGTTCAATTCTAAATGCATGTTCCTATTTAGGTTGCCAAAGATGAAACTCAACACCCCTATCTTCCAGATGTTTAACCAGTTTTCCGTAATTGTCAATAGACTTAGCTCTATTCGTAACATTTTTGGTAAAAGCTGTCTAATAAGTAATGTCATTGGGTTCAACAACAGTTTTTATATCATCGAGCATATCACTTATACTGTTGACCGAATCAATTATTATCGGCGAAGGCGGCTAAGTTTTTCGAGCGACTTGCGCTAGCTGGTCTTCTTTTCCATGGTCGGATATTTCTTCTCATCCATCTGATAGTAGAGCAGACCCATTGCCTTATAGGCCCTAAAAAACCTTGCTACAATCTGGAGCATCACTTGTTGGTGCTCTTGTTACCCGAGGTATTTTTCGATTTGGCAAAGGCGAATCTATTTTGCGTTTACCTGACAGAGTAAGAGGCCGACAGCATTGAATGCATCATTGACATCGGTGGCCATTGATGGTGGTCAAGGCCATTTTAATCCTAAAGACAATCTTTTCAAAGATCCCGGTTGATTGCAACCGACAGCTAGCGAAGGTTTTTTTTAACACCTTCAAACAATAGTGACATTATAAATGTGTTTCTACTATCAGACGATGCGTCAGGTATAGTACAGATCTATATGTTCCACCACTAAGTCGTTCCTACTTTATAAAGCCCTCGCCAGATTGGGTTCGAGATCAGCCAAACATCAATACTAGTCTGAATGTAGAGCGTAAAACGTTACTACTAGCTCCGAATACCTGGCGCAATTCCTAGTCCTGAAAGAGAAACTCGGGGATATATATTGGCTCTACACGGATGGCTCAAAAACACAAAACTTTACTACCTTCGCTGTTGTCGACAATTTGGGAACATTCATAATTGGGGGATCTCTCCCACCATATAATTCGATTTTAACCAGAAGGGCAAGCGATGTTTTTATTCGTCAGCATGTATTACTCAATTTTCGTACTAACACCTCCTCAAAGGATCAGTTCGCTCATCATGAGCTCTTAAGGGTCTCCCATCCCAATTTCTAAAAACTCCATCACCTTTAAACATTTCCGAGATATATAAATTATTATTAAATTATTATTAAACCAAAGTTATTCATTAATTAGTATTGCATATGAGACCTAATTATGATAAATAAATAAATAAATAAGTTGAGATCGGACCACTAGAATGGATAGACTCCATCAAATCGTTAGGAAAAACAATTTATTTTGAAAGGACAAATTTTGTGTAAAAAAATATCCGAAATGGATCAAGTTGAGACTATATGCTCAATGTGGAGGTGCAGGATAACGCACTTAACTGCAGCGTTGTTTCTTACTTTTTTTTTTGTCATGCATTATTTTTTTTTTTTTCTTTGGAAATTTTTGAGTATTTTAATTATTTTTAATTTATGTTTTTAAATTAATTTAATAATAATTTTTCTTTTTATTATTTTTTCATGTTTAAACAGTTCCTTGGCGGAATAGTGCCAACTTTGTTTGGTTTTCTATTTGTGTACGCCTTCATAAAGGCACTGGGTGGATCCGCTTTTCCGAACTACATGGAAATGCAGGAGTCACTCAATCTGACACTAATTATGGCGGCTAATAAAAAAAAATAAAGCAACAACAACCCTAAGTAGTCAATATGTCAGTCAAATACTGGCTTATAAATACTTAACACAAATAACGAAGATACAACAAACCGGAACAATTTGGATTTTATTTTATTGTTGAACTGAAATATATTTGAAAATTAATAAAAAATAAAGTTGAGATGATATTAAGAATGAGTAGTTTTTTATTAAAGAACAATTAATTCGTTGAACAATGCTTCCAAACAAATTTGTGTTTTTTTTTTTTTTCTTGAATTTCCGCTTAAATCTGTTGCAGCTTACGGCGTATTTTGTTAACCGAATTACACAGTACGGCATTTAAGCTAATCCCGGTGTGGTCATTCGCACCTAATTCGCAGTGTTCGCAATGTAATTCCCAAATTCCCGTTGAAGCCGAAGTGGCGCCCTTAACTACTACTAGTAGAGGCGGTAGGTAATATCTATTTACATACATACAATAAAATGTGTATATGTTTATAGTGTGTGTGTGTGTGTGTGTGAGAGTTTTTGTGTTGTCCTCCAACAGTTTCACACTAAATAATTCATTTGTTAATTTAGACATTCAGATACGCCTGTGTGTGTGTCTATTCTTGTTTGTTTTGTTTTTTCGTTGCATACTTTTCAGCTTAGCTGGGTCTATTAACATTACAAAGCCAACAAAACACCAACAACAACAAAGGTTGTTTAGCCGTTTTAACAAACTCAGACACAGCCAGCCATATATAGTTGCGTCTCCTGTTTATTTGCGCGCCAGTCTGCCTATACTGTCCTATTTTTGTTTCCTATTCATATACAGTGTGTCCTGTTTAATTATTAAAATCGGTTTTCATGAATATTCATTGCCTGCACAAATCCGCGACAGTTGAACATTGCCATTGTAATTGTTAGTTAAGCTAAATATTTAAGTCAATGCCGTTGTTGTCTACATTGTTGTGGTTAGTTACTTAAGTCTGTTAAATCGTGCAGAAGGAGTAGGCTCACGCAGTAAAGTGGCTTCCAATATTCAATATCTTAAAATGAGCAAAAGGACTTACAATGTTTGCTATGATGTCTGCTAATAATTTCTTAATTTTAGGCCCTGTATCGAAGGTACAAGAGCCTATATAGAACTAATGGTCGGAGACCCTCCAAAGTTACCAACATTAAACGATAATAGATAGAGACTTCGTTATTTTTGCATACAAAATGTTTTAGAAGGCACTTATTCGTGGAGTGAGCAGTAGGAGGAGCAAAATACTTTAAGTTAGTAGTGCTGCTCAAGGTATTAATATTTTTTATCGTGGCTTGCACCAAATTTGACAACTAATAGCTGATGCGCTCGGAATGACGAACTACAACTTTCTGCAAAGTAAAGTGAAAAATATTCTTTAAAACCAAATACTTAAAAAAAACATAAAATATTTTTCAATGCTTCATCGAAGGCATTTGGTAAAAAATTTAAAAACTTTAAAAGAAGCATCGAAAAAATATGCGAGCTGAATTAAAAACAAAAACCTTAAAAAACAAATAAAAAAACGAATAAATTGAAAAAGATAAAATTTTTGCTTGTCCTGCGCAAGGAATTTTAAATATTTTTTTAGCATTCGAGGCAGACTGCTGGCATTGGCTTTGAAACCAAACCAAACCAAGCCAAACCGAATATAGAAGTACATATAGAAATATACTCCTAAACACTTGTGTAGCTAAAGAGGAGTGCGTGTGTGTCTGTGAGTGTGTTCCTTTCGTGTGTACACTAAGTCCTTGTGTTGCGAGTATTTTTGAAGATATTTTATGAGCCGCAGCAATAAGCGTTCAAATGTTTATGCACAGAGACATGCAGTTGTACCTACATACTTGACTTTAAACAATTACCCAATTGGAAATAAGCAGCATAATTGAAAATTAGAAGTTCTTCGGCTGCTGACTGGTGATCACAATGTAGTAGTCATTTGCTAACTACTAGTCGTTAGTCTTAACGTTTCAGTTAACCACTGGTCGTTACCTGTTAGTTAGCTAAAAAATTTTCAGTGTTGCACGAAAAACTTTTACTGCGAATGACTTACATTTTTACCCTAGCAAAGGGCAATGGATAGGACAGAAATACTCTAAAAGAGCATCCTGTGACATCTAATTTAGCTGTCATGAGAGTAATCACAGCCGTCGAAATATTGGGATTTCACGATCTGCGGAGAAAGGGCGCAGATCGGAACATGGTAGTTAGCAGCACCAGATTTCAACACTTCAACATCCACAGGGCTACATGGCTGAGTCCAGATCAAATAACACGCAACCAAATTGATCATGTCTTGATTCACGGAAGGCAAGCATCGAGCATGTTGGACGTGCGAATGTTACGTGGTCCCAACATTGACTCGGACCACTAACTTGATGCAGCCAAGGTAGGCCCAAATTGCTAGAATGCCAAATCTAGACGTCAGCAAACTGCAATCAAAAAAGGCCGCCGAAGCCTTTCCAACGACGCTCTCCCGCATGCTTCGGGAAACCTTTCCACTTCTCAAGATATATGTGAGCAGTGGAAACATATCACCCGCTCCATTAGTAGGGCTGCCAAGGATGACATTGGTTGTACAAAACCTGTAAAGAATTCTTGGTACGACGAGGAGTTTCGCAATGCGACTGCAGAGAAAAACACTTCCTATCAGCGAACTCTGCGGTCGGGAGCGACGCGAGCTGTTACGGAACGATATCGAGAAAAACCCGTAGTAACTTCTGTACGGATGAAAATGGAAATCTGGTAACGGATGAAAAGGAATCACTGAGATTATGGAGAATTCATTTCTCCAACCTACTCGGAGGCGATTCCGCTGATAGTGAAATGACACCGGAACCACAAGTTATTTATGGCACAATTGTAGAGCCACCGGACTTAAACGAGGTCGATTTGGTTATCAAAAAGATAAAAATAACAAAGTAGCAGGCTCTGATTGGCTGCCAGCTGAGTTATTTAAGACCGGTGGCAAAGAGTTGGTGAGGAGTATGCACCAACTTTTATGCAAGATATGGTCCGATGAACGCATACCCAATGACTGGAATCTCAGTGTTCTCTGTCGTATCTTTAATAAAGGAGACCCCGCCGCTGTTTGCGCCAACTACCGCGGAATAAGTCTTCTTTCCATCCAATATAAGATGTTGTCGCGCGTATTGTGTTGTAGGCTGAAGCCATATACGGATTCACTGATGGGATCATATCAGTGTGGCTTCAGATCAAGGTCGACCAGTGACCAAATATTCACATTACGCCAATCTTCATATAGACCCGAGAGTGTAACAAAGACACACACCACCTATTTGTCGATTAAAAAGCCGCTTTCGACAAGCCGATACGCTCGAAGTTTTTCGAAATGCTGTCTGCACTAGGTACCCCGGCATAGATTGCCCGTTTTTGCATGACTAAGCTATCTCGCACACAATGCGTTGTCAGGGTGGGGAAAAACCTCTCCGACCCTTTGACACCAAGAGAGAGAATCTTTTGATGGAGTACATCCTACGCCAGTGCCCGTACATACAGAGTATGTCGGGCTCGATCTTACAAAAGGAAGTCATGCTGCTCGTTTACGCCGATGACATCGATATCATCGTTTCGCAGGAACTGCGAGTCAGCAAGGCGTACTCAGAGATTGAAAAACAGTCTTGGCCCATGGGTCTAACGGTGAATGGGGACAAGACGAAGTACTTGGTGTCCCTCTTGCACGACTTGGACGATCAGTGACGATGGAGACTTTCAACTTCAGTGTAATAGAAAGCTTCGTCTATATAAGATCCGAAATAACCAGCAACAACAACGTCAGCCTGGAGATAAGGCGAAGAATCACGCTGTCAAACAGATGCTTTGTTGGGATGACACTCTAACACTCCTGACCATTGTGGGGGTAACTTTGGGGGGTCTCCGACCATTATTTCTACCTGTTACATACATTTGCACAAAACCAATAGGCTCTTGTACCTTCGGTACACGGCCTAAAAAGACCCATGTTGTTCGTAAGTACTACTGAATATATTTTAGATATTCTTGGACCTTATTTTGCGTACCGTAAAAACAATGATGCAAATATTTTAAATAGTCTCATGAAAATAGAATCCGAAGCTCTTCGATCATGGTTACCAGCAGATAACGTATTTCAGGTCAAACGTGGATTCAGAGACTGTTTGGAAATTTTGGAAGATATATGATTTGTAACAAAAATGTCTCATTTTCTCAATAGAGGATCGCAACATACCCGTCTTGTTACAAAAATACGTTGGGTTATGGAAGCTATCAATGGTATTTAAAAAAAGGGAGAGCTTTTGATCAGGTGTTTTCCAACAGCCAAATTCCTTACATTTTAGAATAAGTCTGCATAGTTTCTGCTTTATGCTCACATCGCTTCCGTTCTATGGTATTTAGGATACTTAAGGCATACAGATTTGCTGTTGACTGCGTATCCGACTGGTGTGATGCTTAAAATTCAGGTGAAGAATCTCAGTAAAAGAGACTTCCATAACGTTACGCTGATCGCAATAAGTTACCAATTTGTGCGCCGTTGAATAGTTAACATTTTAGCTAGCTTAGTATTATGTTTTTTTCGTATTAAGTAAATAATCATATTGTCAGGCTTAGTATCAAGTTTTGTATATAATTTTGCAGAAGAAGAAACATGTTAAGTACTCAAAAAAAAAAAAAAAATATGCTTAAAGTTACTTAATGCAATCCATTTATACCAACTACCAACTACAACAACTACATTAAATACAAACATTAAATACAATCAAACACGAGGAACAAAGTTAATAGAAAAATAAAACAGTTCAAATATGAAAACAATCACATAACCCTATATACGAACTTTTATAAAAATGTGAAAATTTTTGAAAATTTTTCAACTATTTTGGATCCGCCATTTAAAATATTTTAAAACTATATTTTATTCAAATATCGTAACCCAAAAATACACTAAATAACAAGTTTCATAAAAATCCCTACATTTGTTAAAAATTCATCCGCCATATTGAATTCGACATTTTGATTTCGACAAAACTAACATCAAATTCGATTTCAGTGACCCCAAAAACCCCCGACTAACAATTTTTGAGCGAATCCAAGCAATTTTTAAGAAATTCGTCTTCATATTGTTCCGCCATTTTGAATTTTGAATTTTCAAGGTCAAGAATGATAATTTTGTCATATTTTCTTCATCATATATGTGCAAAGTTTTTGGTAAAGTATGGTGACCGGGGCTCTTCCGAGACACATTAAAAATCAGTAATCTTTGTTAAGAGGTGCAAAATACCATATATTTTGCAATATAATAAGTTAATATATATCCATCAATCTTTGAAAAATCGGAAAACTATTTTGAGGTATTGTGAGGCATACTAAAAGAGATATAATTTTTCATAATATGAACCAATTTGGTAAGGGGCCCAAAACGGCCGCTTGGACACTTCACTAATAATGCAACAAATGTTTTGCATACAAGTAATATTTGCACACAAGTGGTTCGTCGTGTATCCCTTGTCTACGTATACTTACTTACTTACTTAAATGGCTGTCAACCGTCTGCCGGTCATGGCCGCGTCCAAGAAAGCGCGCCAGCCTCCATAATCCTGTGCGCGCTGGCGCCAGTATTTCTGAATGCCAAGTACGGAGAGATCTCTCCATACCTGGTCATTCCATCGAGTGCCCGGTCGTCCTCTATGTCGGCGTCCACCAATCAAGTTTGGGCCCACCATGTAAACCATGCCTACTGTATACTGAATGTCATAATCACTTCACATATAAAAAACTCGGAGCATTACACTATCTCTTTCTAACACTCTTTCTTCAGCATACGCAGCTACCGTGCAAAATTTTCTTTTGTTTAATTTTTTAAACAATTTTATAAGCTTAAACATTTATTATTATTAATAAATTGCAAATAATATATACTAGTTTTAGCCCCCGGCTTTGTCCGCATAGATTTTTATAAAAAGTAGCCTAACTAATTAATTTTTCGTTTTCCCATAGTTTTGAAACTATGCTTTAAAAAAAACAAGCTTTAATAACAGGTCGAACTAAACAGTATTAAAAAATTTATAAAATAAATGTAAAATAATTAATACATATATTCATGTAGTCGAGAATATATATTTTTTAGAGCTATTTCTAAAAGTAGAGATACTGCAGGTTCATATTGCATTCTTCTAATATCAATTTTTCGAAAAACAATTAATTATAATCAATAATGTTTGTTTAATTTTATCTTAATGCGAGTTGATAAATAATATTTTTAGTCAATTCCTGAAGAGTATAAATGAATAAACTTGACGGTTTTCCAACGCGAGAACACGCCACATATAATTCTAAAGGTTTTGAAACACAGGAAATTAATGATCCATTTATTGAATTTTTTGGTTTGTTGGGCTTGCTGATAGGGAAAATTGTTGCTATTTTCGATTGTTGCGGAATGTTACTGGTGTTTAATATTTTGTTTTAAAGCTCTAAGAGCTTATTAATGCCTGCTGGCGGCAGTTTTTTTATGATTTCATAGAGAATATTATCAGAACTAGGCGTTGTTCCTTTGAGGCTTTTGAGGCAAAACTTAAGTTCTTTTGATATTATTGGGGTTTCAATACGATTAGCTTTGGTTCTCGGTATATATGTTAAGGGTGATTGGACAATGTGACGGTTTTTGTTGAGCTTAAAAGAATCTGAGAAGTTAGAATCGGACCAGACTTTGCTCAATGCATTAGCAATTTCGTTTGAATCGCAAATGTTACCTGCCGAAGTTTCTATTGAATGGATATGCGTTTTTTCCGGACCCCTGTTATTATATGAACTTTATTCCAAAGCGTTTTTGTGGTTGAACTAAGGCTAACGTCTTCGGTAAAGTTTGTAAAAGATGTTTTTTGAGCTTTGCTTTGCTTCACATTGTTCTTCATATTGTTCATGTTCTCTGCATTAAAAAGTTTTCTGAGATTATTTAGCTGTGATTTCTGAATAAGTTTTACTGATTTAAGGAATTGGTTGAGATTTTTGTAGGTAAAATTTTGTTTTTGCTTCGTTAACTGAACATTTCTCTTTAGTTTTGATTATTATAATCTCTCGTGCTTCGTTATATTTAGTGCAGTCTTTACTACTGGCAGCATGTTCGTCATCGCAATGGATTCGGGTTGTGCATAGGAAGGACACATGTATGACCAAAATAAGTTGGCAATTTTTGCATCTCATAGGATTCGGGATATATTAATTGACGCGAGCGGTGTGCCATGAAATTTGAATTTTTGATGGAAGTTTGTATTTAACTGCATCACTCCAGTCGGAGTAGTTTTGCCATCATTTGACGCGAATATTTGTATATGTCTACTCTACTACTACTACTCCCTGTGAAGCTGCTGTAGAACTTCTTCGTTAGGAATATGATTTAGAGAAGGTACACAGTGGCTTTGCAATGTTTGAGGTTAACGTGGTAATACAATTTTATTTTACAGATGCCATGGAGTTCTTTAACAGCGAGGAATTTTTCGGAAATGGTTTTGTCTTCGATGATTTGAACAATAATTGGAATAATCTAAATATCAAACTATAAATCCTCTCCAGGCAGATGTAGGGACATGTTGAACAAGAATATTTGTACTTTATGGGGTCTGTGTCACATCCTTCTGCCTGTAACATATATTTGCACAAACTCAATATGAATTTTTACCCTATGTGTACAGGGTATATAAAACTCGTTGCCTGATGAATATTTTACTGTTTTGTTCTGTCGAAGGCATACTTGAAGGCATCCACTTTGTGTTCTGTTAGAAAATTAAAGATGCATCTATTATAGTTGAGTTTCCTCTGGCAACGTGTAACTCATTATGAAGTTTAGTAATAACCTCGAGTTGGTCTGACTTACAGTTTTTCTAGTTTTAAGTCACGTCGAAACTTACTGCCTTCATTTCTTGTAAAGTAAACCAGTTGTCTTTTGCTGCATCTATTCTCAGGGGTTGACTTCTGCTTGGATTCGTCGAAGAAACTGCTTGTGGAACTGTGGTGACAAAAAAGAAGTGAATGCTTTGGCAGATACTTTCCTTGGAGTAATTCGGCAGTTTGGTTGGATTTTCTTGTTAATGTTTATATATGGCTAGGGCACACGGAGAGCCATTATATTTCGTGCATTTAATATTCGGCTCGGTACAATCGGCAGTATTCTGTTTACTGGAATAGTTTGCTCTTTACATTGGAGAGGCATGATCAAAGTATTACTGGCAATTGAAGCACTGACTAGTTTTATTACTGATCTGCCCTTGATGGCCATTCAATTTAATATTGGCATAGCTTAAACTAATTGCCTGTCATGGTAGACGTTGCAGATAAGGAGAACATTGTTGTTGGCGTCACAATATTTTTTGGGTCTAATCCAAATAGCAATGTTTTGCCGCATATATGTGAATCCAAGACTTATCAGCTAATTTTTAGATTTCTTGGTCAAGAGTCGTCATTATCAGCGTCTAAGTCTATGAAAAATTCTTGGAGTTCAAGGTCTGACCGAAATCTTCAATCCAATATGTAACAGAATTGCGCTTAATTTTGTTTTTGTTTTTCATTCTAGATTTAGATTTCTATTAAGTAGTTTGTCTGTGAGTTTCACCATTTTACTTTTGTTTTGCATTTTATTTTTGTTTTTTAGCCTCCATTGAACTTGGCACAATAAAAACTCAAATAAAATTCGCACATCGTGCTGCATCAGCTGCATGAAGAACAGTTGCCCTTGCCACTCTTAATATCGCAACTTTTAGTATAGTGGCCTATATTACTGTGAACGATAGTCCATGCAAGTGCATGTGATGGCCTATCTCAGCAAACGCGCCATTCATTTATTAAATAATTGAAAAGGAATATAGTCTCCAATTTCCAGTTGTTCATGCGAACACATGTCTATAGGAAGACTATAACATCTAACTACAAATGATATTGAGGCCCGTCGAGCTTTATTATTTTATACTTAACATGAAAGTTCAAGCTGCTACTATCTTGTGCGCGTTGCCGCCGAAGGTTGTGAGTTCCAAGGATTCATTTCTAGTTATGATGTCATAAACTTTCTTCTTAACGTCTACTTACAACTTTTTTTTTTGAAATTTTTATAGTACATCCATCCTAAAATATTTTCCATATCGCTATTCATTTTTTTTTTTTTTTAATTTATATAGCAATTATAATACACAAATAGTTTTAATTTATTTCATATGAGCATCAAAATAGTCTTCTGAACCATATTTAAGTATTAAGTTTTTCTATGTGGTGGTGCGTGATGGTTATAGACGGCAGTCTAAGGGGTTGTTGTCTTCAAAGAACATCGTATCCGGGGCTTACTTTGTGTCTTTACTGCTGAAAATAATTTTGCAATGGTATATACCGAGCCCAGCG
This sequence comes from Leucophenga maculata, assembly GCA_035044805.1. Classification (NCBI taxonomy): domain Eukaryota; kingdom Metazoa; phylum Arthropoda; class Insecta; order Diptera; family Drosophilidae; genus Leucophenga; species Leucophenga maculata. The sequence continues at coordinate 110,649 of JAWNNP010003348.1, forward strand.
CACTAAATTTTTGTTAAAATGAGTGAGTTACCGCCTTTTCACAATTTGGGCACCTCTAAATCTTAGTAAGCTTATTAAGCCATTTGCAAAGGTTCGTGAATAATTAAATCCACTAAAGATGTGGATTGCTGCAAACGACACCTTGACTCCGAAGCTCAATTACATGTTACAATTTATATTTAAATCTTTCGTCCCGAAATAGTTATCAAAAATTTTGTCAGTTGTAGTTAGGCTTTCGTCACTTGATTTTTGTTCTCGTTTTTCACTTATTTTTTGTGCAATCAGTTTCTACTTTGTGGCCATTAAATTTGGCTTATGTTGCGCTGCTTTTAAACTTTAATGTTCGCTCTTATGTGAATTACTTTTTTTGATCCCAATAACATGTCATCCCTGTACCACATAAAGCTGCGAAATAAAAAAAAATATTTGATATTTATTTGCCTATAAGAATTATATTTTACATAATTTACCTGTTCAATGCTGCAGGATATAAGCTTTTCACAAAGTCTTTCGCATGCCTGTTCGACGATTTATCCGCTAGTCTATATGTTATATTTTTATATTTTTTGAGAGACTAAATATCCATTTTGAAAATTCTTACTTACGTACTTACTTAAATGATCGTCAACCGTCTACTGGTCTAGGAAGGCGTTTTGAATGCCAAGTACGGAGAGATCTCTTCATACCTGCTCATTACATACCTGGTCGGTCTCTATTTCGGCGTCCACAAAGAATCTTCCTCCTGAAGACTTTCAACGCTCTCTCATCCGACTAAATCACGGTTCATGCCTCTGCGCCATACATAGGACCGGGAGTGTCAGCGAATTATAGATCTTGATTTTTGTCTTTCGAGAAAGGGCTTGACTTCGCATTTGCTTGCTCAGCCCAAAAAAGCTTCTGTTTGCAAGCGTGATTCTTCGCCAGCTCTCCAGGCTGACGTTGTTGTAGCTGGTTATCTCGTATCCAAGATAGACCAAGTTTTCTAAAACATTGAAGATGAAATTCTCCATCGCCACTGATCGTCTAAGACGCGATGACGGAGTGAGAGAAGACACCAAGTACTTCGTTTTGTCCTCATTCACCGCTAGATCCATGATCCGAGACTATTTTTCAATCTCTGAGAACGCCTTGCTGACTCGCCGCTACTGCGTACCGATGATATCGATGTCATCGGCGTAAGCGAGCTGCATCACTACCTTTTGGAAGTTCGAGGCCGACATATTCTCTATTTACGGGCACTGTCCTAGGAAGTATTCCATCAAAAGATTCAGAAGTGTCGGAGAGGCTTTTCCCCATTAGCGTCGTAATGCAAAGACGGAAAATCTTTGCCCGGAATACCTAGTGCAGACAGGTCGTCGAAAAACTTCGATCGTATCGGCGAGTTAAAAGCGGCTTTATAGTCAACAGATAGGTGGTATGTGTCTTTGTTAAACTCTCGGGTCTTTTCCAAGAATTGGCGTAATGTGAATATCTGGCCACTCATCGACCTTTTTGGACTGAAGCCACACTGATATGGTCCAATCGGTGAATCCGTAAATGGCTTCAGTCTATTACACAATACGCGCGACAGAATCTTATATCCAATGGAAAGGAGAATTATTCCGCGGTAGATGGCGCAAACAGCGGGGTCTCCTTTCTTATAGATAGGGCAGAGAACACTGCGATTCCAGACATTGGGTATGTGTTCATCGGACCATATCTTACAATCAAGTTGGTACATACTCCTAACCAACTCTTCGCCGCCGGCAGCTCATCAGAACCTGACGCTTTGTTATTTTTCAGCTTTTTAATTGACCTCCTTATAGTCCGGTGGCTCTCTATTAGTGCCATAATTAACAGGTGGTTTCGGTGTCATTTCTCTATCGGCAGTATTGTGAGCTGCATCGCATCCATGCTTACTCGCATGGCAGCTGTAGTAGATGTCACAGGATGCTTTTTTAGAGCAACCATGTCCTATTCATCGGATTTTTTGGTTTGCGGCGATGTCAGCCTTGCATCTTTCGAGGATATCAACTAGCTGGATATGTGCACCATCCCAATTAAGGGTGCGGACATGCCAGGTACATATCCTTAAATCGTGATCCTTATATCGTTTGCAATAAAAACCTACCTAAAAACCTATTTTGTTTTTTGTATGAAAATCATAGGCCCCTTCGAGTTTCACCAAACTTGACACGAAGCATCTCTGCCCTGCTTTGGTATTTCTATGATTTCTGCTACCTTTCATGTCTTTGGAAAATATTTGAGTGTTAAATTAAACAAATTTCCGAGATATTCTATAGCATTCTTTGGATGTTCTTAAAGCATTTTCCAATTATTATATCGTAACCGGGAGATTCTTTTGATTTGGTGTTGTCAATAATACCGTCCTGCAAATCTCCTGGTTTTTATTAATAGATTTTTCGTGCTGAACATGAGTTCCGGCTCAAAAATTTCCTATCACGTCACGTTTACGAGAACATATGGTTTAAAACTCATAAAATGAGCACTTTTTGTCAAATTTGAAATATTGTAAAGCTAAATCCTGAAGTGCTACACACTTTGGTGATATCAGATATATAAGGTTAAACCATGCCCTTCAAATTATTAATATAATTGTCAGACTGTACCTGGTCCTTGACTTAAAAGCAACAACAATAGGTCTCGCACCCGTTGTATTATTATTTTAATCTGCCCTGCATTACCAAATTTTTAGCACTCAATGGTACTGCAATGATTTATTTTGTCTATTTTAACGAAATATTTTGCATTTTGACTATCAAGTACTAATATAAAAAAGAAAACGAAGTTTATCACAATTGAAATTGAAGTGCAGAAAATTGTCGCCGGAAACCTCATCGAGCTTGAAGGAGTCGCCCACTTGAGCTGCGCAATCATGCGTTACGTCGTCTGCGTTGCAGTGCGTTGTATTTTGTTTCATAACATTGTCAGTTCAGCTGATGCTTCACGCTTCGTTAGTGCCTTGTACAGTGGGTCATTAGATCAAATAGTTACGCCAAAAGTAAACAATTTTTTTTTTTTGGATCAGCACAATAAAAACATTCGTGTGGGCCCAGCACACATCCTTGAGGTACTTCAGCTCGAATGATTTTAACACTCGACTCTACTCCAGCCAGAACAGCAGAAAAGGTTCTATTCCACAGATAGCTCCGCATTACTAAGTACAATTGCTGCGGTAACATACTTTTGAGTTTGTACAAGAGGCCAAACTCTGTCGAAGGCCTGCGTTACATTTAAGTACGCCGCCACCACGTACTCATTGGCCTCAAAACAGTATGAAATTGACCACCCTATTAAGTTGCTTCATGGGCTTTCCGGAATCCAAACTGGAAAGTTGGTATACGTTCTTTGACAGTTTCAACCGCCAGCTTCCTTGTCAACAGACACTTTTCGAACAGCTTGGCTAACGCAGGAAGTAAGCTAATGGGCCTGTATGAATCCACTGACGACGCGCTCTTTCCTGATTTAGGGATCATACAGATTTGAGCCTTTTTCCACTGCCTTGGTATATGATCTAATCTCAACACCGCATTAAATATTTGAACCAGGAAAAGTATTGCTTTGTCTGGCAAGACTTTGAGCGAAAAGTTATCCAGCACGTCTGCGCCTGGGTCTTCCTGATCTGGAGACATTTTATATGCGACTGGATTTCTTCGATGGTAATGGGCACAACTGGGAGGTTAAGCTGCCCTGCGAATAGCTGGAATCGAATGGCTGGAATCGTGCCTCCAAATTTGTAGTTTTAGCATGATCTTGCGAAGATGAAGCCCAGTTACTGTCAGACTTCCTGATTGGGTGCTTTGGGACTGCTTGTCTTTTATAGCGCTTTGCCAGCGAATAGCTAGAGTAGTTGGTGCTCGCATCAGCTGTGATTTTTTGCAGAAATTGATCAGTTTCCTGGTGTTTTGCTTTTTTACCCTATTATATACTCTATTAAATACTCTGTCTACTATAGGGTCACGAGTTCATATATATTGACGCCTTAACCTTCTCTTTATCAGCAATAGCGTATATATAGCCACTGGAAGGCTGTTTAAAGGTGAAGATCCTTGATTATTTCAAGAGCGAGCAGCATTGATGGCTGTAGTGTACTTTGTTGAGGAAATACTTGCTCGAGGCGGTAGCAGTCGTCTCTGTAGAATGTTGTCTAGGTCTACCAATAAGGAGAGGTGGTCAGAGGATACCTCGATAGTTAGTTCGTCAGATATTAAAATTTGGCCAAAATTTGCGCTGAAGTACTTACAATGGCTTCTTGTAGCTATTTGCCTCTCACCTCCTCTCAGTAGTTCCCCCAGAAACGATATTTCGCAATAATAGGTCCAAATCGAATAGCTCGTACAGCTCGCGGTTCATACGGGATCTATACTTGTCACCGACTCTAATAGGACCGAAAATCCTGTGAAGAATCTTCCTCTCGAAGACTTTCAACGCTGTCACATCTGACTCAATCACGGTTCATGCCTCTGCGACATACAATAGGACCAGGAGTATCAGCATCTTAAAGATCTTGATTTTTGTCTTTAGAGAGAAAGAGAGGGCTTTACTTCTCATTTACTTGCTCAGCCCAAGAAAACATCTGTTTGCAAGCGTGATTCTTCGCCTGATCTCCACGCTTACGTTATTGTTGCTGGTTATCTCGTATCCAGAAAAGATGAAGTTTTCTACAACACTGAAGTTGAAATTCTACATCATGACTGACAGTCCAAGACGCGATGAAAGAGTGCGAGACGATACCAATAACTTCGTCTTGTCCTCATTCACCGCTAGACCCATGAGCCAAGACTGTTTATTAATCTCCGACGACGTCTTGCTGACTCGCCGTTCCTGCGAACCTATGATGTCGATGTCATCGGCGTAAGCTAGCAGCATCACTTTCTTTGAAAGATCGAGCTCGACATATTCTGTATGTACGCGCATTTCCCTGTCTGAAACCTCTCTTGGTATCAAAGAGTTTGCTTTGATATTTTTCAGCTTTTTAATAACTGAATCGACCCCGTTATAGTCCGGTGGCTCTACAATAGTGCCATCATTAACTGGTGGTTCCGGTATCATTTCTCTACCGTCGGAATTGTGCGCATCATCGCCTCCGAGCTGGTTGGAAAATTGACTCCTCCATAATCTCAGTGATTGCTGTTCATCCGTCACCAGATTTTCATTTTCATCCTTACAGGAAATTACTCCGGGTTTAAAACCTTCAGTCAGACGCTTGACCTTTTGATAGAATTTTGTAGCTTCATTTCTGTTACGAAATATCTCAACATACTCAAATTCGCGCCTTTCTTGCTCTCTCCGTTTCTCTCGATGTAGCTCTCTAACAGCTTGCGCTGCTCCCGACTGCGGATTTCGCTGTTAGGAGGGTTTCTTCTCTGCAGTAGCATTGATACACTCCTCGTCGTACCAAGAAATAGTCCCAGCTTTTGTATAACCTATGTCCATCTTGGTAACCAGGATGATGTGTTTCCACTGCTCACATGCATCTTGAGAAGACGGAGAGGTTTCCCAGAGTAGATAGTGTATTTTTGCATACTCTAGGTTCGTACTTACCACGAAAGCGCATCCATGTTCGTGCTTACTCTCATGGCAACGAGATTTCAAAAGAACGCTTTTTTTACGAGCAGCCATGTGTCTTTCGAGAACATCAATCAGATGTCTTAACCGAGGCCTCCTTCTCATATTAACTGGAGATATAGAATAGGTATTAGAGTAACGCATGAGATGTAAGCGGATGATTTCTATATAATAGCAGTTAGTTTCTATGCTTCTAATAGATTCCAATGAGGATAAGTTTCAAATGGGTGATGTTTTAAAATCATCCAGAACACTTTTTATTGCACTCTCGAAAGACCGGTTTGACAACATTTTGGGCAATTTCGAGCAACGTGAATGCTGTAGACAGATGTTTCGCACTTTTCCCGATCAGTAAGCAAACTTTTGAAACGCCAAATTGACAAAATGCCACACTGTGCGCTGCAAGCAGCTGCTTTTATGTGTTTTTCAAGCAGTTGAAGAACTTCAACTGATAACTAAAGCCCAGCTATGTTGTTTAGCAAGGCCTTAAGTGTATCTAAAACTCTTACCTGCAGTTTTAATTCTACTTTATAGTTGTTTATTTGTTTGTTTGTCTCTTTTTCGTGCACCTTGGCAAACTATTTGGCCTTTTGCGTTTCAATTTCATGATTGTCTTTTGCTTGGTTCTTAGTTTTTGGCATTCGAATAGTTTTAAGTTCTTTTTTTGTTTTTCTTTTAATTGCGTGTAGAAAGTTCTGCTTTTATTGGTTTTCTAAAAAACAGCGTTTGGCTCAGTGAAAGTATTTATAAATAAAAAAAAAAAACTTTTGCAGATTTGTAGTATGGGCGAGCACGCTCTAAAAGTCAGTTAGGGAATGTCAGTTAAGCTAGCAGCGTGCAATTGCTAAAATTTAATTTGGTTTCTTTCTACTTGAATTAATTTGAATATGACAACAATTTTGGGGGGTTTTTTAAGTTGTACCATTTGTGTACACAAAGGGTTATACAAATGGTTCCATTTGGAAATAACAGCATTTTATTAAATTTCTTATAATATGTAGCATATGCGAATAAAAGCGATCAGGAGAAGTAAGTTCCATTGAATAAATGGGCATGGTTTGGCTGTCTTTAGGAAATAATACTCTTTTTGATAAAAGTTTTATCGGAGTAGATCTATTTATAAATTCAACGGTTTCTATTCTTGAGGTTTTTTTGACTTTTTTATAATATTTTATGCCTTAGCATAGTGTTGTCTGTCCTACTGCAGTATATGTGCAGATTTTTATATTGAGGTGGACGACGCTCAGCAACTTATAGGTCGTAAAGTTCCTCCTAATGATGTAGTGAGAATCGGAGCGACAACTTATCTTAACAAAATAAGAGTGCTTCGGGCAAAATTTCTCCGCAGGATTTCAAACGCACCATGGTTCATGCGAACCGCAAATATAGAAAAGGACGTATCCAATCAATCATCATAAGGCCTCACAAATACATATATGTACAATGTTTAGAACTGTTCTCCCGACGCTAACACATACAAATTTTATTTATTTGTTACTCGAGAAAGAGCTACATATAATTGGCCATTTCTAAGGCATTGGGATCTAAGGACTAATGAAATTTGTCTGGAAACTGAAGTCTTTTAAATTGAAGTGGGAGATCTGTCGGTATGATTGGAATCCCAGAATTGAAACAATTTCTCCAGCACCACATCTAGTCATAATAAGAACATTCTAAAATATGCATTTTTATCGCCTTGATTAGCAGTAATTTGGCAGTAATAATACAAGGGTTGCTAGATATATTTGTAGCCTGAGCAACATAATATGTTGCCAGATACAATCTGACGTCTCCATCGTACACTCTGACATTTTTTAGGCACAACTTACTGTGAACACATTGTCGTATGAGCGCAATTTGGTTTCTTTACAGGCAGCTGAAAATGTCATCTCGGCCAACAAATGGAATTAAACCGTGAACATGTTTGTGCGATGATTTATTACGATTTACGTCGCGGATTATCAAAGCAAGAGTTCACCAATAAACTTAAATCAACTTTTGGTGATGAAGCTCCATCCATTTGTGGAAAACCGACGAATTTCGTCAAAGATCGTCATGTGACATACCGTGAGATTGACGCATCCCTGGACATTAGTATGACTAGCATACATACAACATTACATGACCATTTGGTCGTCAGAAAGGTTTGTTCACATTGTATACCGCATAATTAGACAATGGCTCAAAAGAAGGCTCGTGTCGATTCATGCGACGTGCATCAAAAGCCGTCTACTCAATCGTGACAGGTGACAGAACGTGTATACATGCGTATGAGCCCGAAACAAAACAGCAGTCGACCGTCTGCGTCTTTCAAGACGAGCAAAATTCCACAAAAGTTACTCGCTCGTGCAGCATATGGAAGCAAATAATTGCATGTTTCTTTTCTAAATCCGGACATATTGCGACCGTGCCACTTGTGAAGAGAAGGAAATTCAATTCTGAATGGTATACAACCATTTGTTTGCCTGAAGTGTTCGATGAACTAAGGAAAACCAACCGACGAAGACGAATCAAACTTCATCACGATAATGCGAGCTCTCACACTTCGGCCGTAACAAATAAGTTTTTGGACGCTCAAAACATCGAAATGATGGGTCATAAATGACTTCTTCCTGTTGCCTCACATCAAAAATAAACAGCGCGAATAGCGGCTTTCAAGTCCCGAAGAAGCTGTTGATGCCTACAAAATGCATGTATTGGATGTATCTCTTTTGGAGTGGCAGAACTGTTTCACAAAATGGTTCGGGCGAATGCAAAATGTGTATCGAACTTAATGGTGAATATTTTTAAAAAAAATATTGCGATGTTTTCTCATAAGTTCTCATATTTCATGGTTATGTGGTGGTGTCCTCAGAGGATTGATTCGTTTTCTAAATAATTTCAGGGTATACTTTGTCAATCAAATCTTCAGTATTTTAATATTATTTGTTAGACCGATTTGTCCATTCGTTGTTGGAAACTGGCCACTTCCTATTTTAAGCAAAGTATTCGCTAAAGATCTATTATCTTGGCCAGTAGTATCAATACTCATGTTTATTTTAAGCTGAAATTTATTAGCATCTGGCCAGAGGTAAGACATTTTCAGAGATGTGTTCACCTCGTACGGTTTGCCAAAAACTGGCGAAATTTGCCAAAAACCTCCAAAAAAATAAAATAGTACAACCACTCATTGGTTAATACATATTCCGGAAATCTCGCATTGTCCTGTCTAAAATCTCAAGAGAAGATTTATGAGGCATAGAAGCTTCGTCACACACGTCATTTGTGCTTATATGATTTGCACAAGGCAATCCAAAATCAGTGACAGATTGATCCGAGATACTACATTATGAAATCCAGAATGTGGTCCAATTCAACCAATGCTTCATCAACGATAATTTGCTTCACTTAACGTCAGGTTTAACGAAATTTCTTTCATTGCATCCTGGGTCATTTTATGCAAGTAACTTGCACCTTCAGTGTAGCTTGACGTCAATATGACCAGCTCATGGGCATATAGAGTATCTTGTAAGTGGATATAGTTTCCTGCTCTAAGTTTTGCTTGATTGTGTTGTATAAATGCTAAACGTTCCTATTCTATTTTGGCCTACTGTTCCACTAAATATTGGTTTAACAACATGCCGTATCATAAGGGGTTGAAATTGTTGGAGCCTTAGTAATTGGATGAACTTGAAGAAAGTCGATTGAACATACCTCTTCGCCCCGTACAAATATCCGAGTATATTGAAGCCTGTCATGTGATCTGTGTTTATCCGAAATTTATTGAAGACAACCGTCCCGGCTGTGCAATACAGTATCCCTTTGTTCAATTCGTTGTCCTGCTATTACAGCAGCCACTTCGCTTGATGACTCCTAAGTGAAGTCATTTTAAAAAGTGCTTGGATTTCGCCTATAAGTTATTACAATGGCACTGAAGGAGGCACTATGTCTTCTAATTTAAATTTTCCTTCTAAGCAACACATTGCTTTGGATTCAGATTTTCACTTCTTGGCGGCGCACTATTGGCAAACATTAGACATATTACCCAATGGCAATGAAGAATGATGGGCGTAACTTCAAGAAAACTATACAACGAACGGGAAACCAGCATGCAGAGTGGTCGTGCCACGCCTATTTATTCAAATGATAGGCGTAGCCATCAAAATGCATTTTAAATTAATATTGATTAAAAACAAAACAGTTTGTGGTCCGAGGGCTAGCTTTTATATTTGTAGTCCAAAAGTTAAAGAACGATAAAGCAATGCTGAAGAGGTTTATTTTTTTTTTTTCAAAATATTCTCCATTATGATGTGTTTGAATCAATTTTCAAAACACTTTTGTCACTCCGAAGTTGTTAAATACTTCAACAGCCTTACTGGTGCCGGAAAACATTGTCCATAAAAATTACTTTTAATTGTTGTGTATAAAATTATGTCATTAGGTTACAATTCAGGCTTTTAAGGGAGGTGACACATTTATTTGATATTTGAATGTCCAAATTGTGATGGCTGGCATTGTCATGATACAAGACAACCTCTAGATGACCTTCCATTGACCTTAAAAGGTTGGTTAATGAAAAAAGTCAATGCGTATTCGCTCTTTCAAAAACTTAAATTGAGGTGTTGCTATGCATGGCATGTTCTAAGCACCCCTTAGGCAGGGGTATGTGTTATCAATCAAATATTTTCGGGAGATGTCTCCGGTCAATTTTGTCCTTTTGATTGTCACAAAACCATTACTTCTTGCTACGCTCCCACGTGCTGCCATCATACTAATACACAGTAAAATATATTCGGTGTACATTTAAATTATTTCTGCTGTTGTTTTCAGCAGCAGCCTGAGTCAGCGATTTTGTTTTCTGGGCAAAACATTTAAATGCAGTTTGCATGCCATTTTCCTGCCAGTTGAAATTCGTTCGCTAGTTGCAAATTGCAATTACGAAAATAACTTGTGAGGCATTACGAAGTGGATGGGTATAAACCAATGCCACGTTCTATTTGTGTAAGTTGTCCCAGTGAAAATTTTGTGAATTCAAGCAAAATGTTGCGCAGATTTCTATATAGAATACGTGCGTGCGTAAAGAAAACTGCGTGATTTTAATTAACGAAACTTTGTTGGTGCAGCAGCTTCACCATTTTCTGACATGCTTTATTTCTTCATAAAATCCGAGCTACAAAATTCGTTGATAGAAGGCTATAAAAAATTCAATGCGTCACAACTGCATGTGAGGAGTTATGTTTTAGACTCTGTGAATTGAAACTTCGAGAAAAAAGGACGAATGAGAAAAAGGTTGTAAAAAAAAAATAGAAAAAACAAGTATGAGCAGCCGTAAAGTGCTTCGAGTGCTTTTGTACATATTCCTTTGATGAAACTTAACTGCCGATAACCACAAACTATCGACGGCAACATAATGGACGCTGGACATGTTTGGTCGTAAGATATTTTTTTTTATCCATCTTCTGTTATTCTTTGTGGCTCTATTATACTTTTTACATAATGTTTGCATAGCGTATATTAGTTTCGAAAAAAGTTTGTAACACCATGTTCCCGTCTATCATTTTGTTTTTACTTGTTCAACACGCTTCGGAAGACCTGTCGTTGAAGAAGTCGCTAAAATCAAGGAAGTGATCAAGATAGACCGCCATAGTAACAGCCATACCATCGCCCGGGAGCTAAATATCAGTCATATAACCGTTCATAAGGCATTTGAAGAAGCTTGGCTAAAAAAAGCTCGATATTTGGGTGCCATACGAATTGACACCAAAAAAACCTCATGAACCGAATTTCCATCTGCGTATCGCTGCTCAATAGCAACAAAATCGACCCGTTTCTGAAGCGAATGGTGACTGACGATGAAAAGTTGGTCACTTACGACAATGTGAAGCGCAAACGGTCGTGGGTGAAGGGTGGCGAAGCGGCATAAACGGTTGCCATGCACGGATCGACGCTCAGGAAGATTTTGCTGTGTGTATGGTGAGATTGTCAGGAAATCATCTACCATGAGCTACTTCCCTATGGCCAAACGTTCAATTCGACCCTCTACTGTGAACAACTGGACCGCTTGAAGGCAGCAATCGCTCAGAAGCGGTCATCTTTGGCCAATTGGAGAAGAATTGGGTTACATCAAGACAACGTCAGACCACATACTTCGATTGTGACGCGCCAGAAGCTCCGGATAGGAAGTCCTTATGCATCCACCTTATACTCCGGCCCTGGCACCATCGGATAACCATCTCTTTCTGTCAATGTCAAACGTTTTAACTGGCGAGCAATTGGCTTCAAAAGAAACTTGCGAAAACTGACTGTCTCACTTTATTGCCATTAGGGAAGCAAGCTTATATGAGCAGGGCAAAATTTAAGAGGGTGCTCCAGCTGCTGTGATCTAGTGCGCGCTGGCGCCAGTCGTTTTGAATGCCAAGTACGGAGAGTTCTTTTCATGTTCAGTTTCCTCCAATTAAATTTGGGACCCATTGTAAACCATGCGTGCTGGAGCTCTTCCATTTATTCGAATGAGGTGACCAGCCGAGAGCAGCCGCTGGAATTTTATGCGTTCGACTATGTCAACATCATCGAATAGCTCTCACTGACCGTCCAAAACAAGATGACGGAATGCGAGAAGACACCAAGTACTTCGTCTTGTTCTCATTGACCGCTAGACTCATGAGCCGAGACTGTTTTTCAATCTCCGATATCTGTACTGATAATATCGATGTATCATCGGCGTAAACGAGCAGCATCACTTCCTTTTGGAAGATCGAGCCCGACATATGCTGTATTTACGAGTACTGGCGTAGGATATATTCCATCTGATGATTGAAAAAATCGCACGACAGCTCATCTGTCTGAAACCTCTTTTGGTATCAAAGAGGTCCGAGAGGTTCTCTCCCAACCTGACAATGCTTTGTGTGTTAGATAGCGTCGTCATGCAAAGACGGGCGTCGAAAAACTTTGATCGTATCGGCGACTCGAAAGCGGCTTTGTAGTCGACAAATAGGTGGTGTGTGTCTTTGTTAAACTCTCGGGTCTTTTCCAAGATTTGGCGTAATGTGAATATTTGGTCACTGGTCGACCTTTTTGGTCTGAAGCCACACTGATATGGTCCTATGGTCCTATATGGTGCTTCAGCCTATTACACAATACGCGCGACAGAACAGCGGGGTCTCCTTTCTTATAGATAGGACAGAGAACACTGAGATTCCAGTCATTGGGTATGCGTTCATCGGACCATATCTTGCATAAAAGTTGGTGCATACTCCTAACCAACTCTTTGCCGCTGGTCTTAAACAACTCAGCTGGCAGCCCGCTTTGTAATCTTTCAGCTTTTTAAAAACCGAATCGACCTCGTTAGAGTGCGGTGGCTTCTTTAAAGTGCCATAATAAACTGGTGGTTCCGGTGTCATTTCTCTATCGGCTGTATTGTGCGCCTTTTCGCCTCCAAGTAGGTTAGAAAAGTGACTCCTCCATAATCTCAGTGAGTCCTGTGCATCTGTTACCAGATTTACACTTACGTTTTTACAAAAAGTTACTCCGGTCACGCCTCTCTTGCTCCATTTTCTTTCTTTACAGGTTTTGTATAAACTATGTCCTACTTGGTAACCCTACAAATCAGTAAGTTGTGGGTTCTACATTACAAGTCGAGTTCTGTAATTTGATTTAACTACTTTTACGCATGGTTTAAGAAGTTTAAGACTATGTAGTGCACGGGTGAGCAGTATTTAAGGTTTGGTCCGACGAACGATTCTATTGAAGCCATTTTCTTCATGCGTTTTATGTCAACCCTGTTCACATACAGTTTGGGCTTATTATTGAAAAGGATTTTTGTATTAAACTTGCTTATTTGGTTCCAACTATATATTTGATTCAAATGAAGCGTATTGAAGTTTCGAGTCGACGCAAGGTAACAACTTCTTCTCCATTTTTCTTCGTTCTACGTTCTGCACTTCAGCAATAGCCGCAGCAGTACCTGTCAATGTGAAGTGTCTCTACTTGTGTCTGAATGCGTGGTCCGTCCTATGTGTTTGGTAATAAAAAACGATCGCCTACGGCACTAAAACATAAAACGCTTCTATGCAGCTTGATTGACAGCGGCTGCAAATAAAAAAAAAAGTAATAATGCCACGTAAACCCTAAACGCAAAAAAAAAAAATATGTAAAAAAAAAAAATACGACGCCCTATCAGGAAACGGAAGTTGATTGACTTTTGTTTAAAAAAAATTGTGCACACGGAAGTCTGATAAACAGTTGAAGTGTTTGTTGTTGTTGTTGATTGTTAGTCCTGGCTTTATGATGTATTGTGGCACATTGTTTGGCTTTTTCGACTGCCTTACAGCGGCTGCACAAATTCCGCTTCGTCGCTTTTGTTTGCTTAGACTAAAAAATTTATGCAATGTGCTGCGCAGAAAATAGGAAAAACGAGAGGGAAAAGTCTACATAAATCCGTTTTAAAGTCAAAATCAATGACAGCCAAGTAGTGGAAATAACAAAAGCAACAAATGACGTATGCTGGAAAAAAAAAATTAGCTATGAGGACTGAAAAAGTAAAAATAAATAAAGCTCAGTAAACAAATTAGCAAAAATAGAAAAATGGAGGACGGAAGCATCATAAGTCGTTCAAATTAAATTGCTTATAAAATTGTCATTTATTATCCGATCCGAGCACGAAGTCTCTATCTTTTACCGTGTTCGAGATCCTATCGTTTATACGGACGGACAGACGGGGAGACGGACATGGCTTTATCGACTACTCTATCGCTTCTGACCATAGTAGGGGTAACTTTGGGGGTCTTATACCATTGATTGTACCTTCGGTAAAATCATCGATGATAATACCAACTTTTGGAAAAATCTCAGCTTGGGAAACATTTTAACAGAGTCTAACGTTCATACAACCACCTATCCATAAATATTTCAACTCGGAATAGAGTAAACTCTTAACTTTTTAGACGTACCCTGCCAAATGGCACTACCTACTCCTGCAGTTGAGACGGATTGCAAACTAAAAGCATGCAAGTCATCTGAGTACGACAAAATGGGTGTTCCCGCCATTAGAGTCTTTCCCTAAAGTCTTACAAAAAAATGCTGCTCACCCAATGGAAATGTGCGGAAAAATTCGTCAACTGTAAACCTGGAAAGCCTGGAGCCAATATTGTTTCCTATCACCCAATTAGTTTATTGACGGTACTCTCTAAAGTAGTCGAAATACTACTCCTGCGTAGAGACCGACCAAAAGTGGAAGAAGCTGGTTCGCTCCCTGCTTCAGAGAAGGCCATAGCACGCCTGAACAATACCGTATAGTCGAGAGAATATTTGAGGCATTCCAGGAAAAAAAATACAGTTCGGCTGTTTTTCTGAACGTAAAGCATGCCTTCGACAGGATGTGTCATACCGGTCTGCTCCACAAACTCAAGACAACTCTGCCAGCACCGTACTACCACTTCACCAGTTCACACATTGAGCGCAGGAACTTCTTTATGAGATGTGGGGAAGAAAGTTCTGAAATAAAAGAAGTCAGCGCCACAGTTCCACGGGGAAGAGTACTTGTAGCCGTCCTTTATACGCTGTATACAGCTGAGAAAGATAAGCTGTTAGTCGCTATGTATGCCGACGGTACAGATAGCTTCAGCCATTCTTTAAAGGCCGCTCTACACCACTAATACTTGGAGGAGATTGTCCCCAAGTTTATCTCGACTGACAGCCAAGTTCCTGGGCAAAAAGAGAGCATTTATAGTTGATCGGTCAAAGTTTTACTATCAGGCTGAGGTGCAAGCTCCTAGTATACAATGGCAGCGTGATCCACGTAAAACTCGGCGATCCTTGGGTTCACCAGAAAGTTATCAGACTAAGCAGCTTCTATCTAAATCAAAATAATCAACACCTCCCTCATGGGAGACAATAAAACATTTAATTTTATGCTTCCTTTTCGCCACATCTTCGTCCTTCACCATTTCTTTAACACTAAACTTCTTTAAAAAAAAACTTTAACAGTTCCCAGGGAAAGGGAAAGTTTGTAAATTTTTTTTCTTGATTCTAACTCGAAGATGAACCTTTGCAATGGAAATTAAGCAGTACCAGTCATATCAACATAAATATTGTACATAAGTGGATCAAGCTCGCTTCATTGTGGAACACTAGTTGCCATTTTATAGGGGAGGGATATTGAAGCTTTCACTTTTATCGGTGTCACTCACTTTTGAGTGATGTTTTTGAGAGTAGTACCATGTGCCATACGCCTGTTGCATGTCAACAAAGGCACCTTTACAGTAATCTTTGTTGATATATGTGAATCTGCTCAATAGCACCGTGCCCTTCCCTGAAGCCAAAATGGTGGATTGTTAAGATTTCTCTAAGATCTACACGCCTAGCCAAACGTAATACAATAAGCCTCTAAAGCACCTTGGAGAGTGAACGGAGAAGACTCAGAATCATCCTCCGGCTTAAAAGATTTATGGATCATTAGAATTCTTTCCAGCCACCAGCTGACCAGGTAGCATTTCATCCTTAGTATTGCATTGAAAATTAATACAATAAAAAGGATCACTTACTTCGGTAGAGCATT
Organism: Leucophenga maculata; assembly: GCA_035044805.1. Taxonomy (NCBI): domain Eukaryota; kingdom Metazoa; phylum Arthropoda; class Insecta; order Diptera; family Drosophilidae; genus Leucophenga; species Leucophenga maculata. Next base: position 126,751 of record JAWNNP010003348.1, read on the forward strand.
TAGGATGATGCGATATATCCTGTCAGGCCCTATAGCATTGACCACTTCTTTTGCTTTTATAGGCGTGATGTGTAGTTCCATTTGTAATGGTATATCTAATACCCTTCCTGTATCCATCACCTCTTCGTCAAATGTTGTATTGAAAGTCAAAAATCGGTGCTCTATGTGTAGAGCGAAAGTTTCTATATTCTCCTTATCTGAGCAACACACATCGCCTGATGTGTTTTTAATCAGATTATGTCTCAACAGCTGTCGCTTAAGAAACTTATTAGTCTTCCACATAGAGTATCCGGAGTCTATTGTGTAGTCCATTGTTTTGAGTTTTCTCACAAAATAGTCTTTTCTTTAGATTTTAAGTGTTTTTTTTTTTTAGTAGCCGCCCAGTGCGTTGCCACACAGCATTATTCTCTGGGCGATGAATGCTAAGTAATCTTCATAGCTGCTGTGCCTTGGGACGAATCGAGTCCCACGTTTCTATATTAAGCCATCAAGATTATTAAACATAGAAAACATTGTTGATTTTTAAAACCACTCCGATGCTTCAATGTTTCTGAGCTTAACAAAATCTAAAGAAAAATCTTTTATAACTTTCACTTCTACTTTAAGAAGTTAAATAATTACTAATCATAGCAAGCACATATGTTGCTGCATCTGCTTAAAAATGTTCAAGTGACTACAGAAACGTTGTGCATATCTTTTCAATTTCTGTGCACTTTCTGTGAACTACAAAGTCGACTTCAATGCATCACCAGTGTCATAGTCAAGTGCAACAACATTCACAGATGCAGCTCAGGAACTACTTAGATGCATTCATTCAGCTCAACGGTAGAGGTAGAGTGTAGCATTCGGCCTAATCTTCTGTAAATATAACAACATCACTTGTAGCTCGTTAAGTTGCACACACACACAGACATGAAAGGTAGACAGGATACACATTTGTATGTACATATAAAAACGAAAGGAAACGCACGAGCAGTATTAACTAATATATATATGTAGCTATATACTATTTTCTAAACCTTGCTTTCTCTTTTTCAGTGCACTCGTGTCTGTTTGAATGTGAATGATGATGCCTTCTTAAGATGTAAGTGTCTGAACACGTAAGTTTTCCCATACATATAAACGAACTCGTCTACCCCTTGTATTTAAGTATATAAGTACTTATATAAACAGACAGACAGACAGACAACATATGTGCACTTAAGAAAACATTTTCCATTTTGTTTATGTTTCTTAAGCTTCATTCTTTGGTTCATTTTTTAAGAGGCTTTTATTCGGATTTTTTACCTTTTAAATTTTAAAGTTGTAGTTTAGGCAATAGTAAAAGTGTTAAAGTTATTAGGCCCTGTACCGAAGGTACAAGAGCCTATTGGGTTTGTGCAAATGTATGTAACAGGTAGAAATAATGGTCGGAGACCCCCCAAAGTTACCACCATTATGGTCAGGAGTGATAGAGGAGTCGATATAGCCATGTCCGTCTGTCCGTCTGTCCGTCCGTCCGTCCGTCCGTCTGTATGAACGAAAGGATCTCGGAAACGGTAATAGATAGAGACTTCGTGTTTTTTGCATTCGTCTAGGACTGCTCCGGAATTTCACAAGTTTATTTTGAAATTTTGCCCCTCCCCCCCCTTCCCCATAAAATCACCCCTTAGGGTAAAAATTTCTTCAGCACAAAAAAAATTGAGTACACCAGTATAAATTTAACGTCCTTCTTAGCCCAAATAAAAAAAGTTCATCAAAATCGGATAATAAATAACGATTTTATAACCAATTGAAGTTGAATGACCCCCCTTTTCTTTTCATTCATATTCGCGCAGTGAGAAGTGGTCATGTGTTTGGTCATATGCTCGGGAAACGTTTAATGTGTTTGTTAGGAGACCTGAACTGGTACAGGGCCTCTTACAGTCGGTTACGCCTGACTGTATTTTCTTACTTGTTTTACAATGCGAATTTCTGCAAACGAGCCCATCTCTCTTCGTTGAATATATCCGAGGTATAAAATATAATTTTATGGTCTTTCAAATTCGATCAAATATTTATAAAAAAATTTACCCATTTTCGTTTTATTATAACCAAATAACAATACATATATAAGGAATACATTGAGTACAAGGATACTCGTAGACTAATTTTTGACAATTTTTTTGTCATGTAGATTATCTGTCCCGAAGAAGGTGCTGAAAGAGATTTTGTGGAGGGGCGAAGACTTTTTCTTATAGGACAGAATATTATCAACGCAAATGGTGTTCTGGGACGGCGTGTTAAGAGCATAGCATGCTGGACTTTTATTCTTGGCTTTTTTAAAACTCATTCTCGGCGATACCTCACCTTAACAAAAGGAATACACAATCTCTAACTCGTGCTACTAAAATTCTAATCATGCGTCATGTACAACACTTAACATAACAGTTTACTTCGGCACAGTTAATGTATTCACAAACTAGTATCATATTTCGATTCATAATATATTCCAGAACATTAATTTTCACCTAATCTAAGATTACTCAACGTCATTTGAACTGGTTCTAGAACTTAATGAACCCATTTGAAAAATTTTTGCGGCGCTAAACAATGCCGAAAAAAAAAACAAAACAACTGGATAAAAACCTGTTCGAATATTAATTGGGGAAAACTAGCCCTCGAATTTCTAGAACTTCGCAGCAAACAAAATAAATAAACAACAACAAATATTATTAAATTGTTTAAAATTTTTTTCTTATATTTTTGTTTTGTTTTGACTTTTTGCTTAAAACTAAATTTAAATTAAACTACAACAATGAAGAGTCTTTTGGTGCTTAACCGCGGAAACCGCCACCTGAAGCTGACGCCGAGGCAGATGCTGAAGCAGCGCCACCACCGAAACCACCGCCAGCAGCTGAAGCGCTTGCAGAAGCGGAAGCAGATCCACCGCCACCACCACGTCCACCGCCGAAACCGCGTCTGCCACCGCCGAAACCACCTCCTGGATAATAGCCACCACCATAGCCTGGTCCACCAAAGCCTGGACCACCAAAGCCTGGACCACCAAAGCCTGGACCGCCAAATCCTGGACCACCAAAGCCACCGCCATATCCGGGTCTAAATCCACCGCCGAATCCGGGTCTAAATCCACCACCAAAGCCAAACTGGGGCAGCGCAGCCACGGCAGCAATCAGCAAAGCGAACACAATCAAAGTCTTCATGTTGTATAATTTAGAAGTTCTTATTTGCTTCAAAAGCTTGTTTACTCAGAGAAGTGATAATTCAAACTGACTGTCAATCGCAGCCTATCCAAAAGTATTTATACGCTGCGCTAAAACATATCAAAGACACAAATCTGAACCAATTTGAGAGCTTCTATGTGTATCTTCGTATTACGAAGTACCGGTTTTTTCACAAAACGGAGCTAAAACTATATGTCAATGGGCAAAATCACTTCGTCTTCGTCTAAGATTCGCATTTGAGCGGCTGCCTAATCTTTAACATGTGCGTTGTTTATTTATGATTTTATTCAATTTTTGAGCGATGAGCGGTGATTCCCAAACTATTATACTATTAACTATGAAGCTCAACTATTCTGACTGTCACTCATCACTCACAAATCATATTCTCTCCCTCTCTCTTTATGGTAATACATCATTTTGCTATTGTTGATGCTCACACATGAGAGCCGGCTTACAATTATCCACGAAATATTGACAGTTTTTTTTTTTTTTCAAATAAAATTCAAAGTCTTCCTATTGATCTAAGCTAAGTTCGTACAACATATTTTAGTATAAACCACACAACATGTTTTCTTCCTCTTTAATTTTAACGAATTAAATTGATTTCCAAGTCTGTGGTTATAAATTGATTAAACATTTTGAGCGACATGTTCATCTTGAAGAGGTTATTTGCCTTTGGTAGATCTTTTTATGACATCATATATTTTTCTATTTAAACTACACTATTGGGGTAACTCTAAAAGTTTATGGATTATTGTGCCAATAATGCAAATGTCGTTGACAAACTTGGAAAATTTGATTTATACAGGTATGTTCTTGATTAAGATATCGCTAAAATTTAGTCGAAATCGAAATGCATGATTTTTGTGGTTTCGATTCCGAATAAATATTGTCGGATTCAAATATTTTGCCTTTGAGGATGCTCTAAGAATAAAAATTATTATAAAAATTTAAAAAAAAAAATCTGATCGCGATGTCGAACATATCGTAGGATAGATGTACGCGGAATTGTACTGTACGGATGAATGTTGTAGTAATCCGTAATAGAGAAATATACATTCGTTCGTTTTATAAACATAGATACATTTTGAGGCAATTGAATTACATACAGTTTGAGTATCATAGATTTGAAAAGCGCCAGCAAACAGTTTGAATAGCGTTAGTTTTTAACAAGTTTTAAGCTTAAAAATTTAATTTATATTTTAACATTAAAATCTTTTGACTAAGCAGGTCGATTTTAATGAAATAAATGCTGAATTTAAGTTACAACAAAATTTCATATCTTTCAGTAATTCGATTTTGAACCTGATGAGTGGCTTTTAAATGATGAACGCAGAAACAAATAAACAATTGCTTAACAATAAATAATTGATAAAATAAATAATAAAAATTAGTATATTATTTCTATGAACTCAAAATTCGCTACCGAATAACCACTCATCCATATTCCAACTTCTGGATGTCTATAAATGTATTATATATTTCCTTGATTGAATTATGCAAAGAGATTTTGGAAAAATCTTTGTGAAGCAACAGCCAAGGGTAAACCAAGTTTGTGAAAATGTATGTAATGAAGTAATTAAATAATCTTGTTCAGCTTCTTCAGTCGCGTCGATATAGATGTGACCCTCCGTCCATAGTTTGTATGTGTGAACGAGTTCTCAGAAACTATAAGAACTAGACTCATCAATTTGGCGGAGTTAGATTCCTCTTATATGTAAGCAGTGGCTGCCACGCCCATAACTGCCACACACAACTATGTCGCATTTATGTTCACATTTTCAAGCAAACTCAGACGAGAACAACATTTTTTTTTTCAAAACTTTTTTGGCGATGTATATGTTTGATATTTTTGATTACGATAGAAGAGATATGACACAAAGGAGAGGATATTAAAAAGAATAAGTCGAAAGTACTGTGGTCTTTCAAGTGTGGCTTGGTCGTGAAAATAACAGAGACTGAAATGTTTCCCAACGAAGACCCACAAGTGTGTATTTGAGATCTGATATATTGAACATGACTTTTTCGTAGGAAATTAACGCATTTAGCCAGAGCTACAGATCCACATATGCATATTCACTTTTAAATCTTCCAAAGATTATTTTTGGTAAGACTCAATCCGGCTGGCCATGTTAAATTCTGGATCTGCTGGATTCCATTTTTAGGCCCTGTACCGAAGGTACAAGAGCCTATTGGGTTTGTGCAAATGTATGTAACAGGTAGAAATAATGGTCGGAGACCCCCCAAAGTTACCACCATTATGGTCAGGAATGAAAGAGGAGTCGATATAGCCATGTCCGTCTGTCCGTCTGTCCGTCCGTCCGTCTGTCCGTCTGTATGAACGAAAGGATCTCGGAAACGGTAATAGATAGAGACTTCGTGTTTTTTGCATTCGACTAGGATTGCTCCGGAATTTCACAAGTTTATTTTGAAATTTTGCCCCTCCCCCCCTTCCCCATAAAATCACCCCTTAGGGTGAAAATTTCTTCGGCACAAAAAAAATTGAGTGTACCAATATAGAGATAACGTCTCTCTAAGCACAAATCCAAAAAGTTCATCAAAATCGGATAATAAATGGCGATATTATAAGCAATTGAATTTGAACAACCCCCCTTTTCTTTTCATTCATATTCGCGCAGTGAGAAGTGGTCATGTGTTTGGTCATAAGCTCGGGAAACATTTAATATGTTTGTTAGGCGACCTGAACTGGTACAGGGCCTCTTACAGTCGGTTACGCCCGACTGTATTTCCTTACTTGTTTTTTAGTTTGTTTAGTTAACAGTCAAAAATTAAAAAAAAAATTTAGATTTGTTCGAACTAAATGCTTTTTATAAATTCACAAATGATATATAGTATACTTAGCCCAAGCAAGTTATTATTTTTTTTAATCATAAATGGTCGAAAAGTTTCAGTTCTACAGCAGTCTGCATATAAAATGCTTCATTGTTATAAACTAAAATAAATACATTTTCTATTCAAACATCGAAATTTTTGAAGAACATATTCCCGAAGTTCCACTCACAGCCAAATAAACAGACTAGAGTACGAATATGGTTAGTTCGACACGTGGTTCATATGTTGGTTTATATAGGGACTAAACTCGTCGCCATCTAAAATATTTCTAAAAATCTTTCTATCGAAGACTTCCAATTCATCTAACTTCCTTTTCATCTAACTTGTTGTTGCTGGTTATCTCGTATTCAAGATAGACGAAGTTTTCTACAACACTGAAGTCGAAATTCTCCATCGTCACTGACCGTCCATCGCATTTTGGACAGCGTGCGAGAAGATACCAAGTACTGCTTCTTGTCCTCAATCACTGCTAGATACATGAGCCGAGACTGTTTTTTCAATCTCTGATCGATGATATCGATTTCATCGGCGTAAGCGAGCAGCAACACTTCATTTTGGAAGATCGAGCCTGAAATATTCTGTATGTAAAGGCACTGGCATATGATGTGTTCCATCGGAAGATGGAAAAATTTGCAAGACAGTACATCACCCTGTGTGAAACCAGTTTTGCTATCAAAGGGTTTGTGGTCTGAGGCCACGCTGATATATGACAATAAGATATGAAAATAGTCCAATCATTGAGTCCGTATTTAGCTTCAGCTTATTACTCAATATACCGACAGAATCTTATATCCAATGGAAAGGAGACTTATTCCGCGGTAGTTGGCGCAAACAGCGGGGTCTCCTTTCTTAAAGATAGGACAGAGAACACTGAGATTCCAGTCATTGGGTATGCGTTCATCGGACCATATCTTGCATAAAAGTTGGTGCATACTCCTAACCAAGTCTTCGCCGCCTATCTTAAATAACTTAGCTGGCAGCCCATCAGAGCCGGCCGCTTTGTTATTTTTCAGCTTTTTAAAAACTGAATCGACCTTGTTATAGTCCGGTGGCTCTACTAAAGTACCATCACTAACTGGTGGTTCCGGTGTGATTTCTCTATCGGCGGAATTGTGTGCTTCATCGCCGCCAAGTTGGTTAGAAAATGACTGCTCCATAATCTCAGTGATTTCTGTTCATCCGTTACCATTTTCATCCTTAAAGAAAGTTACTTCGGGCTTAAAACCTTCAGTCACTATCTTCATCTTTTGATATGATCTTGAATTTTTGAGCTTTATTTCTATCACGTAACATCTCAACATCCTCAATCTCTTGCCTTTCTTGCTCCATTTTCTTGCGTCTCAATGTCATCTTTGGCAGCCCTACTAATGGAGCGGGTGATATGTTTCCACTGCTCACATATATCTTTAGAAGAGGGAAAGGTTTCTCGGAGCAATTGGAAGAGTGTATTTGAAAAGGCTTTGGAGGTGTGTTCTGATTGCAGCTTGCCGACGTCTAGCGTTCGTTGCATGTTGGAACGTGCGGCGTGCACTACGCTGAACCTAGTGCGTACCTTGGCTGCACGTAACGTTCGCACGTCCAGCACGCACGATGCGTGCCTTCCGTCAATCAAAACATGATCAATTTGGTTGCGTGTTGTTTGATGTGGACTCAGCCATTTAGCCTTGTGGATGTTAAGGTGTTGAAATCTGGTACTACTAACTACCATGTTCCGACCTGCGGCGAAATCGATTAGCCTCTTTCCATTATTGGAGGTAGTTTCGTGAAGGCTAAATTTTCCGATGGTTGTGCCAAAGATTCCTTCCTTCCCAATCTTGGTGTTGAAATCGTCAAGCACGACTATGACATCGTGTTTGGGACAGCGCTCGTATAGACGTTCCAAGCGCTCATAGAATTCATCTTTAAAATCGTCGCCTTTCGCTTCCGTCGTCTTAAAATATTTTTAGCGCGGTTAGACGCTCGTCAACAGGTGTGAACCTTGAGACGAGGCCACGTAGCTTCCTACTCACCACGAAACCATATTCAAATTTATGCTTACTCGCAAGCAGCTGTAGAAGATGTCACAGGATGCTTTTTTAGAGCAACCATGTCCTATCCATCGGATTTTTTGGATTGCGGTGATGTCAGCCTTACATCTTTCGAGGACATCAACCAGACATTCCAGGTGCATATCTATAAATCTTTATATCATTTTCGGGGGTCGTCATCATAGGGTTTCTTCCGAGGCTTCCTGTTAGTTTTCATTGAAAACATATTTTTTACAATGGCGGATCCCAATCACAGCACACCAACCCCTTATTAAGGTGAGTGGGGGTTTTTCGCCTTTTCACGTTAGCACACCTCTGAACTGGTGTTCAGAGACATGTGTTCTAACGGACGTGTGAGTTGCTTGGAGCGTTTTTAACAAAAGTCATTGTTGCCCATTGCCAAGAGAATGACAGTCAACAACTTTTCTCACAATGTGAACTTGAGCAAACGAGTCCCAATCTCCCATTTAGTTCAATATAAAACTGTCTAAAGGCGAGAAAACTTTGTAAAATTTTAACCAAGTAGACAGTCTTTATAGTAAGGATCAGTTTATGAATTAAAATGTCATGCCAAACAGTGTCAAAAGCTACTTGTATGTCTACCAATCCAACGATTGATACGATAAGAGCGAGTGAACTTAAGGACAACTTAAGGAAGACCTAAAACCGAATTGGGTTGGTGGAATAATTAAATGCAAATCGAGTTTTATATCAAGCCTTTGAGGTGCAAGCTTTCAGGTGCATTCGGTGGTTTTCCCGGTTTAGAGTTGGCAATTATTTTAGCATTTTCCCATTTTTGTAGCAAATATACAATTTGCAGACAATTTTAAAACATGGCGAATAGAAATCGATTTGATCTAAATGGTAAGTTTTTTAAACAAAGATTTGGAATACAATCAGGGCCTGCAGATTTCATTGACTTCAGTGAATGTAATGTACACACAATTTCAGATCAGATAAAGATAAATTAACCATGGAAATGGTTTTACTGTCTGAAAAAGAATCTGAAAGTTTGTGCTTGTTTTGAAATATATCACCCAGTAGATCGACTTATTCTGTCGAGTTGAATACGGGCTTCGATTTTTGATGAGTTATGTTTTTTTCCAAAAACTTTTAGTATGTCTGTCGTGAGTTTCAAGCCTTTTGGTTCAGGTAATATGATTGTGATTAACATTTTTTTTTTTAATTGTGAGATTAGATGGTTAAGTTGAGCTTTATATATAGACTACCTTGAGAGTGGACACGCTCAAGATTAATAACGTTTATTGGAGAATTGCTTGCAAGTTTTTCTAGGCACTGAGGACTCGAAAGCCTCGTATACCTTAGTAGTTAGCACGTCAACCATGTCATCAATAAGGTGTGTCGTTGGAAGCGCTATAGGTTCGGATAGTAATTCATTCAGCTTGAGGTTTAAAATTTGCTTCAATAGTTTCCAGTTTGTCTTACAATATTGGCCATTACAGAAAGGTGATCTGATGAAAGGTCGCTTATAGTTCAGTTATTAATGTTGAAGGTTTTGGAGTAACTTGTCCTATCGAACGTTGTGAGCTGCATTGCAACCTTAAGATAGTTATTAGTATCTAAACTCTGAATAAGCTAACTTTAAGCGGAACCTGAATTTGACTATACTCTATATACATAATACACTGACAATAATTCCCAGAAAAAAATCGTTCAAGTCATTTACAACTTAATTAAAAATATTAACTGTCAGTTTAAGGGATTCTGTACAAAAACTCGTGCAAATCCATAAAAAAAAAACGCTTCTCTTCGTTTACTACAAATTGAAATTGAATTTTAAACTGAATTTGTTCTGACGCGATTTTCTTTTATTTTTTTTTATGCAGCCATAATAATGCAGGTGAAAAGTTGTGCAAACAAAAAACTATTTTGTTATTAAATAATAAGTATAGAGCCAGTACTTCTGTGAGATTTCATTTAGCAGTGATGTGCAGGAAGGTAATATGCATGGCTGGTGGCTTATAAAAATCAGTGAAGCCTGACAATTTTGTTCATGCATTTTATTTGATTGCATAAAACTGAAACCAGGATAAAAAAATGTGTTGTAGCTGAAATGCAGCAAAAACCTTGCACGGTTGTACAATTGGTTAACGAAGCGACGAAAGTCAGCACCGTAAAAAAAAAATAAAAAAAAAAACTTTTATAACAATCTTCAAAAATGTAAAACAAATTGTAATTAAAAATTGTCATGAAAATCATGAAGCCACTTTTCGCTTAATATAAAATCGTATTAAATGTTGGCATTGTTGCAAATGTGCTAAAAAATTTGAGTGCCATAAAGAGTAAAAAAATATTGATGAAAAACTGTTAGCAGAATTTACATTTCTATTAGAGTTACGAAAAAATTCGACTTAATTCTTTTATTTATTAATGATTCAGTTTTATTTTATCGCCTTAAAATTAATTATTATGAAGCTCTTTAATTATCACATTTAGACTTGATGCCATGTTTAAAAAAAAAAAGTGGCATCAATATCTAGAGTTGTTCCGTTCAAAGTAAACGCCATCAGTTATAATACACTTGTGACAGCGGTTTTTTCCAATTCTTAAAAAAATTTTGCTATGCGATTGTGGTGATGACTTTGAGTTCTTCCAGCGATAGGTCAGAATCTTCACAATTGTACCAAACCGCCGTACTTTCATGTTTGTTTCAGTTTTAGAAGGTGAGAAGGTGAGACCAAGTCCGGTGAATTAGTTGGTTGAAGTATGATTACGATGTTGTTTTTGGCCAGAAAAAACACAACGAAGACATGCATTTTTTTGTCACAAATCCGTGCATTTTCTTATTCACGTAAGGAGCGCAAAACTTCAAACTACATCGTGGCTGGGCTTTTTATATTGTATATAAAGACTTGCGTTGCAACCCTACTTCTTTGTCCTGTTCCTTGTTCAAGTATAATTTTAGATGAGCCGACATGATCTGCTATGTATCCCTTTATGATGTTTTTTTCTGAGAACATGTCACAACATGTAAATAGTGACTATAGCTTCCCTGATATCTGTTGTTACCTTCTACGCATATGGTAGACTGTAAAGTTTATGAATTGTAATACATAACATTAAGTCGCCTTTGGGTAGAATTTGGAAGAAATACCAGTATACTTGCCTCAACATGCTGTCCCTGCTCTTCACTCAACAGCTGTGTCCGATTAGCACACTTTCCTACCCTCGCACTATAAGTGGTTATATGTAAAAACAAAATAGCCCCATTCTCACCTACTCATCACAGTCTACCACCTGGGCGCAATCAATCATTAGGCCTCACAAATACATACATATAGAATGTTTAAGAATGTTCTCCCGACGCTAACACATACAAATTTTATTTATTTGTTACTCGAGATAGAGCTAAATATAATTGGCCATTTCTAAGGCATTGGAATCTAAGGTCTAAGCACGTCACATTTAATTTGACTGAAAACTGAAGTCTTTTAAATTGAAATGGGAGATCCGTCGGTATGATTGGAATTTTCGGAATTAAAATAATTTCTCCAGCACCAAATCTAGTCATAATAGAACATTCTAATTAATACATTTTTATCGCAGTCTTATTTCCAGATGCAGTCTCCATCGTAAAGTCTGACATTTTTTAGGCCTAATCTACTGTGAACACTTTGAAGTACGAGCGCAATTTGGTTTCATGACAGGCACCTGAAAAATTAATCAAGTTCAAAAAATGGAATTAAACCGTGAACATGTTCGTGCGATGATTTATTACGATTTACGACGTGGATTATCAAGACAAGTGTTGAAGTTTCATCCTTGGCCATTGTGAAAATCTCGTAGAACGAATTCAATCGTGGCAGCAGTTGGCTCACCGACGAAATTCATGAAGGTCGTCCAAAATCGATCGTTGTGCCAGACAACATCGATGCTATGTGTGAACTGATGAAGGAGGATCGTCATGTTACATACCATGAGATTGAGGCAAAAGTTGTTGTTCAGTATTACCATAAGTTGAGTTAACGTCTGCGTAGGTTAGAAGTGGGCGTTGATTGATGGAGTCGTTGTTGATGGGTGGATTAGACTGACTGAAGAATATGTTGAGCTTTGTTGTGACGGTCGTTGTAAATTTTTTGCGCTTCGTTCATATCCGTGTGGCAGTTGCAATCAAAAGAATTATATTGGCAGTTAGCAACAATGGCTTCTTTGCAGTTGATACAGCAATTTAAATTTTTACTCGTGTCCATTTCTTCTTGATCGATATTGTTTTAATCAAAAGAGTACCTTTTCGAACCTGCATTCGTCTATCTCTCCACTGCACAAATTATTAATCACTTTTATTATGAGAAATGGTGATACATTAGTTAATGTGTCATTGCTATCCATGCTGCGACTGTGAAATTATATGACATTATATGATATTATGTGAGTATGAAAATATTTTACTAAATGCGTCCAATGAATCTTAAAGCTTAAATTCTAAAATGAAGATTCATATATAGACCACAATATAATTCATGACTTTTCTCTTTTTAAGAACTTTTCTCTTTTTAACAACTTATGCAAAATATTCAAATATCCAAACTATTATTCTGTCCAGTGCATGTATATCTCTGCCGTCAGCACACTTTCGAAATCTAATTATCCTTTTGGGCACAATTTATGCTAATTGGTTGTTGTTGTTGTTGTTATTATTGACGTCATCGTCACTCGCAATCAATGTTCTCGCATTCAAGTGCGAACATTACGCTAATTGCCGCAAATTGCGCAAATAAACATAAAAAAATAATAATAATAATTTAGTGCAATGAAATATTTTCTTATTCTGGCTATAGTTTATATGCACAGCATGTGTCTTGACAATGCTGCTAATTACTTTCATAGTACATCATTATCATTTTATTTATCATTTTGTCAACGCTGTGTAATGCTTTATCTCTACTATCATCCACAAGTTTCCAGCTAAAAGTCCTTTGCTAATGACTGACAATACGACCAGTTATGACCATTGACCGTTCATTGCTTCATTCCCAACGTCGATTCTTGGCGGAAAGCAATTTAAGAGTGAACTGAACAATGAACTCTGCGCGCGTTTCTATTCTGTTGCTATGTGCGCTGCAGAAGCGGATACGGATGTTGAAAGTTTCCGCACGTAATTATTTTTGTCGAATAAACACATAAAAATTATATAAAAGTTAAGTTGGATTTTTGTTGGCGCACATATCTCAATGCATGTGTAGATATGTGTTGGATGTATTCTTGCTAAAATAATTATTTTGCGAGACTTTCAATGAAATACATGAAGATTAATGCTTTGTGATATATTATTATTTGTTTGGGCAACAGAGGATCAGGTATATAATAAGAATAATGAAAATGCAGTACGTGACTGCAGCAACTTTTATCGATTATATAACAACGTGCAAAAAAAATAGAAAAAAAATCAGTCCGTGCGGAGAAGAGAGTGAATGCCAGCAAAACAGCCAACTGCTAAATATTGCACCTATCAATGCTATTGACGGGTCCAGCATAGCTTCAGTTGAAGATCAACTGGCACGCTGGAACAAGTTCTGCGAAGTCGATGACACTGAGTCAGAAACTACAGTTATGCCTAACACCGAACAGCGTCGAAACAGCAGCAGCAGCTGCACCGATATGGAGACGAAATAATCCTGGTCTTAAGCAAGCTAAATGCAGCAAAGCTGAACTGCTCAAGCGCCCAACACCTCATTATTCGTGAGGCATGCATAACTCTGAACATCCCAAATAACTAGAATAAGTGGGCAATCGTCCTCTACTCCCGTTCGCATTAGATACTTATATGACATCCGTAGGCTTTGGTGAAGCTGCCATGCTTATCCGGCCGGCACTCGAACACTATCCGCTCGATCCTGCGCGTACTGATGATATGTAAGCAGTTTCCAGCAAAGTCTCCACCAATTACGGAGATATAATTTTTGCCGCTCTATACTGTCCTCCGCGGTATATACTTTCCGAGATGTAGTTAAAGATCTTTTTTGATACACTTGGTGCCAAGTTCTTGGCTGCAGGTGACTGGAACGCTAAACACTGTCTATGGGGTTCCAGACGTTCCAACCTGAAAAGTCTTGCATTGTTTGATGTGTTAGTCAATAAGAACATGGAAGTTCTGGCAACTGGGGCCCCAACATACTATCCGTACAATTGGAACCGTCTCCTTGATGCGTTGGACTTTGCTGTACACGCTGGTATTCAGTCTAGAAGTCTGATTGTCTCGGATTCAAACGATTTCAACTCAGATAACTTGCCGCTAATATTTGATGCTAGACTATCAGCGTGTTCCTACTTATCAAAGCCTAGTTTGTTGCCAGCTTATGCTTAACTTCCAATATTTAAGGAACGACTGGACCAACTAAACCTAAACATGGAACTTTCTTCTTCTGAGGATGTTGACGATGCTGTCGAGCTGCTCACCCGCAACATTTATGAAGCTGCTCAGCCATCACGCTGCCTAGCTGATCCGGTCACTTTTAAAAGCTGAGTTCATGGATTTAGTTAGGCATAAGCTAACATTACGTCGTCGTTACATGCGTAGCCGGAACAAACGGGACCGTTTAGACTGCTTTAGAGCGGCCACTGAGTTGAAAAAATTTATGTATAAGGTGCGCAGTAAATTTTTTGATGACCATGTCAAAAAAATGCCAACAACAATGAAGCATTTGCTGCGAAGCTTTTGATGTCACTGACCCGAGTGATTTACGAGACACGAGATGTTTCTTAGAAGAGCCTCTAATAATACTGACCACTATTAAACCTATTTCTGCGCCAGAAGTTAGGCAGCAGGTTAAACTACTAAATAAAAGCAAAGACCCTGGCTTATGACGGAATAGATGGTAAAGTGGCAAAGGATCTGTCTGAAAAAACCATAATGTTCTAAGTATTTATTTTTAATACCATGGTTCGCATCCACCTCTTCCCCTCGCAGTGGTAGTGCGCTGTGATTGCAATGATGGTTGCTTCTTACAGATTAATAAGTTTGCACACGACTTTCACTAAAATATTCGAAAGAATTATTCTTAGTAGAATATCACCAGCATTGGTCGTCCAGAGTGTCATTCCTGATCACCAGTTTGGCTTTAGGCTGCACCATTGGAACACCGGAACAATTGCACTGTGTCTTTCAACACATTTTAAAGACTTTTGAGAATAAGCAGTATAAGCATATACAGCAAGCTTTTGATTGGGTCTGACTGAAAGGCCTCCACTTCTAAATTAAATAAAAATTACTAGCGTCCCAATTCCTTCTTTTGAAGTCTCACATGCTCGACAGTTAAGGTAAACGATGAGCACTCAGGGATCCGCCGCATTGGCGCTGGTGTACCACAAGCCAGTGTGCTTGATCCTGTTCTCTACAGTTTGTATACAGCCGATGTACCAATTCCAGTTAATTAAAACAGGCTGCTGGCAACGTATGCTGATGACACGGCAGTTCTTGCGATAAAAAGTTATTGTGATAAAAAGAAGTGACAGAAAGATTGTAATAACAACTTAATACAATTGTAATTGGTTATTTGATTAGAATTCAGGATTCTATTATCGTCTTAATATGTCGTTTGGGTGGAGCCTCTTTAGGTGTCTTCTGCTTGAGTTGTTAGCAAGCGCTGAAGCCAGCGGGTTTATGTGGCTGCGGAGCCGATAATTGTATCTTGAGCTATGGCAATTTATTTCATCTATTATAGTTGGCATACCCAGATCACGAAGGATGGTCATGTTACGCACAAACCATGAAGCATTACAAATTAAACGCAGTGCATTATTCTGCAACCTTTGAACACGTTGTATAAAGAATTTTGAATTTTTTATCACTTTGTAGATTAGTAGTAGTTTATGGCTTAGCCGCAGCTTACTTGATGGTCGTAAAAGCCAATTTAACTTCTTTAATTTAGCACGACATGTACCGATTGACTTTGTTATGTGTTTATTCCACGTTAAACGTTTGTCTTACAGCATGGCTAGGTACTATACCTGGGGTATAGCTGAATTATTCAAAGGTGAAAGAGCAGTGAGCAGGCTTCGAACTGTTTATTTGTATGTTTCATCGCGCAACCCATTGATGAAAAACGTCCAAAAATTCTTGGAGATAATCAGCAGCAGTATTAGGGCAACCAGAGTTTGCCATTATCACAGTATCATCAGCGTACGAAGCAAGCAGCATATGTTCGCCAGTCGGTTTAGGCATGTCTGCAGTGTACAAGGAAAAAAGGGTAGGGCTTAGTACACTACCTTGGGATACTCTAGCGCATATAGGTCGCATTGCCGATAATGTCCCTTTCATCACTACCTGGAAACAGCGTCCCAGTAAAAACGATTTAAGAATACCGAAGTACGCATCCTGATCTTGAACAGCAGACCCTCAAGCCAAACAAGTTCAAACGCCTCCATCAAATCTAAGACAGCAAAGCATCAAGTTTTTGATGAACGACTCTGTGGATTTGTTCTGAAGTGCCATGCTGATGTCTGAAGACATACTGAAAATCTGGAATAATTTTTCCATCGTTTAATATTGGCTATACTCTGTCAAGAAATATTCTTTCGAATATCTTTGAGAATATTGGCAATAAACTTATCGGTCTATATGGGTCAACCTCAACTTCGGGTTTTCTAGTCTTTAGAATCCTCGTAGTTGCTGCACATTTCCATTGGGATAGAAAGTGCCAGATATGTAACATGGAGTTGAGTAAGAGTACGAGGTACAAGACAGCTTTAACAGACAGAGCCTTAACAGTCCTTATATCAATACCATCGTATCCTGAAGCTTCCCGCGGTTTTAGTGCCTTGATTTGCTCTTTTACTTCACCGTGTGGTTTGTCTTGATCCGCATTGCGTAGAAGTTCGTAAATGAAGTCAAATTATTTCTGGCGTGGATCTGCAGCAACTCGTTTCCACGCTCTGTTGTCCAGTTCATTGCGAGTTCGCATGAAGCGTCGTCTAAGACTGCGCTTGAATCTTACGAGATCCAGAACTTCAGGAGTTGCACGCGCCCGATACGGAGATCTATCCAGTCATAATTGGGTGGGCAATATATCGAGACCAGAATAATTTCTTCAATATCGCTTTGAACCTTGATGCCAACATATTGAGCGCGTGAGTAGCGCATTAAGAAAAAAGGGAAGTAGTTTATATTTGACTTTATGAGAATTTAAGCTCCGCCAGTGCTTCTATCGTCTGTATAATTTGCCTGAATGAATTTCAAAAACTTTTTTATTATAGTAAGATCTGCTGGTCAAATGGGTTTCGCTGATAAGCAGCACATTCAGTCCATGTGTTTGAATGATCTTAGCTAATGTTTTTAATCTGTAATATGCTGACTTAAAAAACAAATATATTTGTTTTGTTTTTTTTTTATATTATTTTTATTTAAAAAGACATTTTTTAATATAAATTTATCGAAAAAATTTTAGTTGCAAAACTTGCATGTTTCAATTGTTATTTTTTTACAATATTTTATGGTTAAAATTTGGAACATTTACA
Organism: Leucophenga maculata; assembly: GCA_035044805.1. Taxonomy (NCBI): domain Eukaryota; kingdom Metazoa; phylum Arthropoda; class Insecta; order Diptera; family Drosophilidae; genus Leucophenga; species Leucophenga maculata. Next base: position 144,308 of record JAWNNP010003348.1, read on the forward strand.
TTTTGGACGAATCATCATTTTTGCCATCTTTAGAGATTTATATGCGCCTTCAAAATAATACCAGAACATTAAATCAAACCCTTCTTCGTGATTCCCCGAATAAAGTCCATTGAGGTTGCTAATAAAAAGAAAATAAATAAAATATTTCCAATATTATATGATATCATAAACAAATTCAAAGTTACCATAATCCACAGTTCTTATACCACCAGCCTCCTTTGTCAAGTACTGCACAGTTTAAACTGTCTTTTTCGTCATTATCTCGATCAAAGGTAGTAAACTTTTGACCATTGTGATATTCTAATGAATCCCCTGCATCTCCTGTATAAGCACCCAATTCTTTGAGAGAATAGCTCTCAGCTTCAGTGCCAATCATGAAGTGGTCGTAGTGTGCGTATTTTGTTATGTTTTCGTAGTCTTGAACAACAACTAGCAGTTCGTATGGTTCCATTGTAGTCATTTTATTTAATTTTTCCAATCCAATGAAAAACTCGCCATTTGCTCTGATTACACCAAATCCTTCTCTATATGCATTCCATCCACGATAGAAGTCAACGATACCATTAATTCGTTGCTGTATCAAAGTCCAACCACCCATTTTCGTATCAGCATCACAAACAACTGGGAATGGTTCCAATCCTGAATTCGGTAATGAAATATTATAGACACCAGTTTCATTGTATATGGCTTCAGCGCAATTCTTCGGCAGCGGTTTTTCCACAATTTCATTTTTACAGCTCACTGTTTTGTTAATTAATATTTCATTAAACAAATTTTGGATGGGCTGTACATCATTCGAAAACTTTTGTAAGCTTAAACAAATATTTTGTTGTTATTTCAAATTTTATGCAATGTATTGCCAGACCACAAACCTTTCCTTAAATAAATTAAATGATTTCGATGCATCTGTAAAATTGACTAAAGATGGCTTATCGTTTCTTAAAATAAAAAAAATAAGTTAATAGTTTATCTATTTGTACTTCAAAAATTTAGTGCATTACTTCAAATTATTCACTTCAATTTTTAATTGAAAGTTTTCCAAACGTAGTTCGGAAATTTCAGTTTCTAATTTATGAACTTTTTGCAAGTGTATTTGAGAAATTTCGTTTGCTAATTTAAGACATTTTTCCTCGAGTTCTTCACAGTCACTACGAGACGCAGCCAGTGCATGGCTTATTACAGCAAACTTAACAAAAAATGTTATAAAACAAAATTTTTTTAGCTTCATTGTTATTTTTTTTTTTAGTAGAGACCGCGTTTGTATATTTCAAAGCACGAAAACCAACTGCAAATCTGAGAAACTATATTCAAATATTTATACTAATTTCCATGTTTGTATTTCGTATAAAACTGTTATCGCATTATAATATTCTCAAGTCATAATTAAATTTTTAGATTAAATTATTCTTAGAATGCAAAAAAAAAAAAAAAAAATCCAAGCTTAGCTTTATCAGTGGCAAACTTACTGTGGACTGACCCTAATGAACCGAATTCTTATTTTTAAGATTAAAATATTTAAATTTAGCATTTTTAATTGTTTCCTGTTATGAACATATTTTGTCTTTGTGGTTTTTTATTTGTTGCATTGTGCGATAAGTCACGTAAGAACTTCGTGACATTTTTAAAGTCTTCATACAAACTGTCAAGGGTATTTCAATTTAGTCACAATGTTTGCAACGCTCTAAAGGAGTCATCTGACACCGCATAAAGTACTTCCGTTCTATAAGACGATTAGAGTCGTTATAGGCAAGGCCACTTCGCAGAATCTCTTAAGATCTTAAAAACCTGCTACTGAGGAGTTTGTAACGACCGCTCGATCTTATAAAGAATTCCCTTGCGCCACACGCGATGAAAGGCTTGCTTCACAACAAGAAATACTGCTGCACAATACTGTTTGCTTTCAAATGCTGCTGTTCAGCTGTACCATGCCTACGTCGAAAACCGAACTGTTGATTAGGTATTAAGATACCATCAAGAAGTGTAAGCATTCTTCGAGCAAATATACTTTCAAATATTTTCGAGAATACCCCCAGCAGACTTATAGAACTGAAGACAGTTCACTTTCTGGTTTGCCTGGCTTTGAGATAAGTATTATCTCTGCACATATCAATTGGCTTGGAGAATAGCAGAGCCTAAACCAAACATTGAAGATGAGCACAAGCAGAAGATGGACTTTAATTGGAAGCTCTATTATTGTTGACACATCGATTCCATCATAACCTCTGGATTTTTTCGCATCAAGCGATTTTTTTTCATCTTGCACTTCATAGAGTCCTACTAGTGATATAGGCAGACTTAGTTGACAAGAACCATCAAGAGATTGGTTTACAAATTCTTCTTCAGCGAAAAATTTGTGAATTGTGTTTGTAGGTGCGAAGCAAATGCTTCAGCTATTTGTTGATTGCTATGGCACCAACCTTCATTTGCATCTTTAACTGGAATTATTCGTACTCGGTTGCATTCCACAAATTGCAATCTGAACCATTTGTTTTAATGTTTTTCCAAAAGTTCCCAATGGCATTATTTTTGAGCTCCATAAGTTTTGATTTTTGCGTTTTAGCAGTTCTCGGAAGTTGAAGTCGTATTTTTTCAGTTATTAACTCTCTAATAAGTGGAATACCTGCTTTGTGTTCTAGTAGGTGTAGTTGCTGCTTTTTGAATTTTGCTAAGCCATTGAACTGTGTCATCAAGGTCTCTTTCGGTATTTAGTTAAATGATCTCTCCATCTAATCAGCAGCGGAAATTTAATCAGCAGTATTCTTGCTGATTAAATTTCCATTACTTATTTTTATATCATATGGCATGTTTATAAAGATTATTATAGCTAGACGATCAGAACACAGATCTTGAAAATCCCTTATGTGTAACCCTTTTCGGTCGAGACCATGGCATATTGCTATGTTCAAAACATCCGGATGTGCGTCATTATGTTGGATTAGCAGTACTGAGAACAGAGTAGTTCATATCATTGATGTACTTCAACAATTCTTTGCCTTTTGGGTTGGCAGTTCTAGCTCCTCACCACTGATGTCGAAATCGCCTCCTATTTAACAATTGTTACCCAAATATTGGAGGATATTTCAAATATCCCATCTGCAATTTGGTTTGTAGTTCAATAATGGTTTGTTAGTCATATCGAAAATAGATAATGGTATATAATTATATGGAAACACGCCAAAGGCGATTACTAATAAAATTAAATCTATATAACATTCTGCTTGCGATTGGCTTTTGGAGCAAACAGATTCACACACATTAGAAATCTCAGTCAGCAACTCATCTGATAGCATATATATAGCTATAACTCCATATATTCTGCAGCATTATTCACACTCCACAATGCCGTGACAATAGCAAAACAAAAAAGATCGGCAACTTTGTCTTCTTACTGCAATCCATAGCCAATAATGAATGCTTTAGCTATTAAGCAATCGCAATCTAATATTCCCAAAATATAAAAATCATCTGTTTTCCAGGTATTTATTAATATTTATTAATTTGTAAATCGCATTGAAATTAACTTCGACAATAACTTCTTTGCAGTATTTTCCTTTGCTTTCGCTTCGAATAACGTTGCGTATGAGTAATCAATTCACATTAATAATACGCACCGATAACTCGTTCTGTTCTGTTGCTGCTGCTTGCATACTGACTCGACATAAAATTTAACTAAAGTCAATTCATTGATGCAGACATTGAATAACAATACCTAATGACTTTCCAATGCATAGATCAGACATATTCATAAATTTTTAGACACACACACGACAGCGCACACAACCCAGTAGAAACGCATACACAATGCAAAAATAAAAACCAAATGAAAAAAAAAAAAAAAACCGAAGCAGCAGTAGTGAAATGTGAAGAATGTATCTTATGACTTTAGTCGCACCGATGCCATAAATCTTAATTCGCTTCATCATAGATACATACGAGTAAAGATCGAGTCAAGCAACATAGCGACGCATCACAGCGCAGCGCATTCGACGACGACATCATCATCATCCTCACCATCATCATTATCATTGCTAACATAATGGCCAACATCATCTATGTATGTATGTATGTATGTATGGATGGATGGATGGCATGCCAGCATCCTTTCTATACTGTCAGCTGCTCTTGCTGTTATCTTGAATCTGCTGCTTCGGAGATCCTTTGGCATTTTGTTGCCTTGTGTCACTTTGTGCGTCATTTATCATGTGAATCTCTTTGCCTGTCATATTTTCTGGTGCGAACATGTGGAAATGCATCGATGATTTTTCACTTTTTACTGCTTACGTTACGCCATGCCTCGCTTACTGAATTCATAAAGCTTTCTGTACGAGAGCGGGTTAATGAATGGTTAATTGCGGTTTAACTTGTAAGCATGAAATATCAGGTTTGATCCATGGAAACATATTTATTTGCAGAAGTCAACGGATGGCTTAAAAGGTGAGAAAATATTAAGAAATTGCAAGCTAAATAGTAAAAAAAATAAAAAATAAAAAAATTTTAAGTATTTATAATTTTAAGAATTTCTAAATATAGAAATATTAATGGCTAATGAATCAAATGAATCAAATGAATCAAATGAATCAAATGAATCATATGAATCAAATGAGTCAAATGATTCTAATGAATCAAATGAGTCAAATGATTCTAATGAATCAAATAATTTAAATGAATTAAACTGCTCAAATGAATCAAATGAATCAAACAGAACAAATGCATTAATTAATAAATTATAATGTAAGCATTGCACCATTGAGTCTGTTACATTGATATATTTTACGTTATGGTTGATCTCCAATTAAGTGACTCCAAATCATTTTATTCCGTTACAACTGTCAGAACACTGTTTAGAACTAGTCCGAAAAGTAGAGCTTTATAGTTTCTTCGTTTTGCAAGATATAAATAGAAATCTTGGTGTTTTTTTCGCAAGCTGAGAATTGAATGAATCAAATGAATTTTATAAATCAAATGAATTTAGTGAATTAAATGAATTTAATGAATCAAATGAATTTAATTAATCAAATGATGCAAATGAATTATATTATTCAAATGAATCAAATAAATTATATGAATCAAACGAAAGAAATGCATCAATTTAATCATCGATTCATACATAACAAATGAATTGAATAAATCAGTTGAAACTATTGAATTCAAACAAATCAAATGAATCATTTAAAAAGAAAAATGATTTCAATAAAATGAAAGAAACAAATAATAAATTATTTAATGATTTATATAAATAAAATAAAATAAATCATATGAATCACTTGATGCAAATGATTTGAATGATTCTAAAGAACCAAATTATGCAAATAAATCAAATTTACATTAGACAATTGCATCCAATGATTCACATGAATTAAATTGAGTCTTATAAACAAAAAATGCATATAAATCAAATGAATCAGATAATGCAATTAAATAAAATAAATTTAATGAAACAAAACAACATAGGAATTAATAAAAACAAACCAGAAATGTGACACCGATTTATATCTGGGCTACCTCTTTTAGATATTTGATGTAAACCTGAATAGATTATTTTATGAGTAGATCCAAATAGTAGATCAAATATGTAATTTCTAGCAAAATTAGATACATTAATGAGAAGTAAAGGGGTTAGCGTATTCATTGATTGTATAAGAGATACTGAATATTCAAGTTTGTATTCTGTATACCTGTCTATATTGACTCAACTTTTCAATTAAGAATATATTTCCGGAATACTTGAATTTCCAAGCTTTACCGTATAAAGCTAGAATAATATTTTTTTTCTATGCTAATAACTTATCACTCCACTCTCGTAGGTGTATGCGTGCGTGCAAGATTTTATGAGTATCCTTGAAACGCAAGCAAAAATTGAACGCATGCAAACCGATGTATGACATACTATAGTAAGAGACTGGAACAGTGTCTAACTGACTGACTTAGTGGTGAACTGACTGACTGACTGATTGTACTTGCATGTCTGAGTGATGTGTTGCAGCGTATCTGAGTAGCTTTCTATGCTCTTAATCTGTACGGTTGTGCTGACTTTCTAGCAATATTTTTTCTGTTGCGTCATTGTAACACAATGCAGCAAAGAGATATATTTCTCATGCCATGCACACACCTACGCAGACAATAAATAAAAGCGTAAATAAATAAATAAATGCTTTCAATAAATTTTCTGTCATACGTATTCGAGTATCTTTCAATCTCGTCGTTATTATTATTATTATTTTAAATCACATTTGGCATGCAATTTTTATCATTATTCTGCCAAATGAAGCACTTAAAAACAATATCTGTATTGCAATGAGCGAATCCTTAGCACAGGTGTGAACGATTTTAATTTCCGTCGGAAATGATGTTGTTAAATGGCAAAATATTGAATATTGTGTCATGCGCATACAACGAATTAATTGTTCATTCAATTGCAGCATGCCAGCGTGCAAGTGCGAGTGAGAGCGTAAATGCTGGACAGAGAACATATTTCTGCATATTTTCAAATAACTCTTTCGATTAAGTATTATTTTATTGAAATTCATATTTAAATATAAACAAGTGTATAAAATCAACAACAACAACGGAATCAGGACAACAGAATCGTTTTTAAGGACAACAGTTGAAGCAACTCTTTAATGAGCTCAGCTCAGTGTTTGCATAATTTATATGTTTTGCTGCACTATGCAGCATAATTATGACAAAAATTGCAAAAATTATTATTGGATTTTGATGTGTTGGCGTTTATTTTATTTAAATAATTTATGTATTAATTCAAGGCTTGTTGACTTTTGTTGCATTATCTTTCATTTATGCTTATTAAATTTGCATACACAAATTTATTTTATAAAGCTTCCTGCCCCAGCAAGGGAAAACAGTTTGAAGGTTGTTTTAAAAATTAGTATTTCTCAGTTTGAGTTACTGAAATGAAATTGGAATTTCTAAATTATTTGATTTTATAGCGGAAGATTATAGTTTATATTAATATTAATAAAATACTCCATTAGAGTCCAAACCGAATCACTAAGAGATTGAATGTCAAGTCGATAACGAAATGCCCGTCTGTCTGGCTATGAGAACAACGAGAACTTGTCGATTATAAAAGTTAGAGCCTTCATTAGTACCAATGAAAAATTTATCCTCTTTTCTGAGTTTCAATGTTGCGCTTAAAAGGAATAACAGAAATTAAAGCGCTCTGACTTGCAGCATTTTAAATTGCTTCAGCTCAATTAAACTCAATATCATGTTCTCATTGTATGTCCTATCTGAAACGTTTCAGGCATAATTCCTTATATGGTTTCTTTACCATTTTTTTTTTTTTTTTTGTAATTCCTTGTAAAATATTCAAAAGGCATAATCAGCGCCCATTAAAAGTAACCACACCAAAATAAAAAGCTGTCCAAATATTTCTATTCATGTTTGTACTTTTTGGCTGGTATTATTTAAATTAAAAAGGAAATCATTTAAATCAAACAAACAAACAAACAACCAAACAGGAACGACAACAAAAGTCACAGCACAAAGTGCGAATAAAGGAATGCAAATAAAAAAGGTCACATAATTGAATTCTACTGTTGGGGTTTCCTATTTGGGATTTTTAGACATTCTTGTCGCTTATGATGCTTACTTTTTTGTATTATTTTTGGTTTTTTGGCACCCTACATATTTAGTATAGTATGTGTATTATCAGTCCGTCTACAAGTTTGTTACATATTGAAAAAAGCAACAGATTAATTATACGTAAAATGAGTTAATCTAGCTAAGGACATCTGTCTGTCTGGATTTAAATGAAATGTTTCTTATTTTTATTAACGAACATTTTTCTTATGTAATCTATTTGCATATTTTTTTCAGTTAAACAGCATGTTTATTCTGAAATAATATTTTATTGCTTTATGAATTTGTAAATAAAAGGGCTCTGTTTGCCAGTTAAATTTTATGAATTCTACGGAGCCGTCTCTTTATTCTAACTCCAGATCTCTTGCGCCTTCTAAGTAGGTGCCTAGCTAGAACGTTTGAATGATTTTTAAGACGCTTCATGTACGTCGCTGTTTGAGGACATCGCCAATATTGAGAACATTTAAGTCCCTTTCAAGGTTAGACGTCCTCATGTACCAGGGAGCGCGTTAGAAAAGCTGCGAAGAATCTTCGATTGAATGACCCTGATCTTGGTAAGGTCTGATTAAGCAGCAATGCAATATTTTTCCATTCCGTAGCGCCAAGCTGGTACAATTATTGATTTGTAAATTTGCACCTCATTCCACAGTGACAGCTTGTTTCTGCTGTTGAAAAGCCAGCCCAGTTTACGTATTCTTCCCTTTAACGAATTTAAAATTTTTTTTAAAGTGGGCTTTAAAAGTGAGACGTCTATCCAGATACACCTACAAGTATTTCTGGCCAGTCTGATGAACGAGTAGTTGATCGTGAATGGTGGTCATCTCTGCGCAGCGAGTGGGTCACGCTGCTGAACTTGTCCAGGTTATTGCTATGTTTCATCATTTTACCCATTGTTCAAACTCTCGACATAAAGTTGGAGTGTACCAGTTGCACTTTAGACACATTGATTTCTCTCGCCGTTCACCCCACTCCATCTTAAACTACACAGAAGGTTCTGTCAGCCAAATAACTCTTTACTAGCAGGAACAATTAAGCCGGCATTAAACTCTTTAGCTTGTAAAGAAGGCCATTATGGCACACTTTATCAAAAGCTTGCCTTATATGGAGATAAAGTTTACCAACCTATTTAACTGATCCGACGTTCCAGGGGACTTACGGAATCCAAAGTGAAAGGGTAGTATCCTCTTCCTAACCTTTTTAATTGCAAGTTAGGAGGCACCTCTCGAAAAGCTTTACTAAGGCTGATAACAGACTGATTGGTCTGTATGAGTCCAATGCTGAAGGGCTTTTTCCAGCCTTGTAGATAATACAAATCTTTGAATTCTTCCATTGTGATGGAATTTATACTATTCTAAGCACCGCATTGAATATAAGGGCCAGGAACAGTACTGCTTTCACAGGAAAAGCTTTCATCTCCTGTTCACCAAAAGCAAGGCCGCTATAGCTGGGGGGGAGCGTGTTTTGCAGAATTGAATATTGCGTCGAACTTTCAGATGTAGCCATAAGGGCAACTGCATGCACCTTATTAAGGAGAATCTTCGATAGGCTGTGGAAGAAGCAAGTAATCTGAGGATTGCTGATACTCAGTTCTTATCGACAAATCTTCTGGTCGCAACCCATTGAAGATGAAAAAGCCGATGACGCTGATATATAATTTTGGGTTGTCCAGTAGCCCGGATTTGGGTAGAAGAGTTTGAACTGCTTCCTCTAAGCACCTGCCACTCCACAGCCTGTGTTTGGCATTGAAATCACCACCGATGACGAACTTTCCTCTCAATCCGCAAAAGACTTATTCGAAGTCTGCTGTCAACCAAGACAAATGAGGTGGGAGATACAGTCAGAACACTATCAAATCGCCTCATGTAAGGTGCTTGGGCCATTTGCAATAAGCATCATTGTTGGCCATTCTCAAGTCCACAAGTTTTCGCACAATGTGAACTTGTGCAAACGACGCCATCCCTTTCTACTAATGTGATTCATTGGCTAATTTTAATTGAAATATGCTGTTTATTGTGTAAACCAAATTTTTTTACTTCTTTCTTGAGTTTTTCATAATCTGAAATTGTTATTTCCTACAATTTTATTTGTTGTGAAGTGTATTAAATCGACTGATTTACCATAGACAACGTTATCCCTCAATTTTGTTTGTTTTTTGAATTTGTAGCACCATGACCTTCTATAAATTTGTACGACCAAACCGCATTTTCGCTTTATTATTTTATGTCAGTGAGCGTTTGGGTCAATATTTTATCTAAACGTGAGAGTGTCAGCGCAAGAAGGGTAGTGTTGAAGCGGCAGGCATAAGCACAGAAATTTGTACACGTTTTGACATTTAATATGCAACGCCCGTCCTCCCCACAACAGTTACACGAAGCACAAACTCAAACGGATGACATTCTCCAGCAACTGACAGTGAATCCCGCAGGATGAATGACATTTTTTATGCAACGCATACACCTAAGCAGCACTAAAGCTGCTCAAACAACATAAAATCGCTGCAAAGGGGAAGCTAAATGCAAACAACTTTTCCTCCATTTTCAATTTTCCACGTTTCATTTTTCTGCGGAAATCTGCATAAATTGTTACGTTTATCTTTTAGACAAATGGCGTGCACAATATCCGCTAATAATATTTCATAGCGCTTTCCGCACTCTTTTTTTTTTGTTTTTTTTTTTTTTTTCGAGAAATGACTTTAACTCTTTGGGTTTTTTTTATTTCACCTTTGATTATGAATGATGCTTTTCGAGTGGAACATTAATTAATGAAACATTACTAGAAATGCGATTAATGAGTTAATGAAATGAGTTAAGCGTAATACTCAGTTGGCTTCAATACATTTTACAGAAAATTCAGAGCGTTTTCAGCGTCCAAGCGGCCATGGCATCATGCTGTCCTTTTGTCTGGCGTATTGAAGTGCTAGCTAGCTGTCAGTCTGTCGGCGGCATTAGCACAACCGAGTCCACAGTCATTCACAGCCATTATGAAGCTTAACAAGTTTTTAAATTTGCTTAAATACTTTGGCAGGATTTGTGCGCTTACTGTGTGTCACATGGCGTAGTGCGGGCTAATGAACTCTCCCGTGCAAATGGAAGCTTTATGAAAACTGTAATACCTTTGTGAAAAGTTACCTTAATCCTTAATTTAATCGAAATAGAATTTCATGCTGTGTAGCTGCTCTGCTCTGTTCTGTTAAATAACTTTGACGTGCCGAAGCTTTTGAAATTAACATTTATTGTATACTTTTGTAAGGATTAGAACTTTTTTCCTTTCCCTAAAATGTGTATGTATTTGATTGTACTTAATTTAAATTAAAACAAATATAAAACAAAAAAAAACTAATACAATAAAAATTGACAAAATAAATTGTGCTTTATTGTCTATCCTTGCCATAAAGCTTAAGTTTGGATCAATATCAGACTGTCTATATAATTCCATTATAATACAGAATAATATGTCTTTGATTTCGCTTTTAAATAGCTTAAAATAGAAATGGAAAAGAGAAAGAAAAATTTGACAAATTCATTTATATACATTTTCTGAAAAGTAGTCAATCGAAATGTTTTGTTATAGCACTCTGCTATTTTGTCCATACTTAACATGTTTACTTCTCCTGGTTCTAATAGCAAGTATAGCAAATTTCAACACTGTAACTCCAATGTATGCGATGATATGACAAACATGGTTTTTTACTTATATGGTAGTGTGGTATTGCTCTCACCGATTCTGAAACCCATTCATCTACTCATCAAAATATACATATTTTCAAAATTTCAAGGCAATCGTACATAAAGTTTCGGAGATCTCGTGATGAAGCAATCAGTCCGTATTATTTCGCTTACGTTTAGATTACTATTCTATAAAGTCAAACTTCTATAACTCGAATCAACGAACTTATGAAGACTTCGAATTATACATTTTTTAATAATTTTTTAAGAAATCAGCATTCAATAGGATAAATCTTTAAATACATCTTATAAAAAATCCAGTCCATACCATATATCTATGTAGAAGTTACATATAATTAAAATAATTAGAAATTTGTGAGTGAAAACTGATTTTCCTTTTGGAGTTTGCATTAAAAAGAGATTATAAATTATTCAAAGCCTTGCAGTGAACGTCAGTGGTAGCGTCAATGTAAGTAAATTCCAAGTTCTGAAGCAATCTCTTAAATCAATATTCGAAGGCTGTTTTTCCACCGAACCCCCATCAGCTCTTTCCATTTCGTTCGGACTTAAAGCTATCGAGTTAGTGCTATAAAGCTGTATAATATTGTCATCTGTTGGAAAATCTGCTACCTTCAACAAATTCATTCGGAAAAATTAAAAGTATTCGTCAAATGCAGAACACTGACTAAGACTAGCTTTTTAAACGAAATTACCAATTGAACCTTATGAGTTATATTACACCTGATCTATGATAAGTGGACTTTAATGCAAAAAAAAAGGTATCAGGAAAACAGCTGTTGAACTGGTTCTATAATATCTGGCATTTGATGATCGATAAGTTTTTATAGAAGATGAAATTTTCCTTTGTCTCCTATTCTATCCATCGTATTTTCTGTATTCCAGTGAAGTCATTTGAGGTTTTAATTAACTGGGTACGTTTTAAGGGTGCGGACATTCTATGTGCATATCCGTTCATCGTGGTGCTTTTTTACGTTTGCTGGTGTACCAAAAGGGTACCATAAGGTGCTATTGATGTTTTAAGGTATTGAAGTCGGTGAGTTTTTGTTCAATTGATATGGTCTCATTGCAAAGGGGCATATTCTGGGGGATTGATTGATATAGTGCATGTGAGTTATTTTGGAGTGTCCGAGTCTAAGTCTAGTTATTACTATTTGGTCTCTACGCGAGAGGGGGAATAAATTCCTTTTGAAAATGTGGTAGTTGTTCAGTTTGTGTAGATTATTTGCTTGGTACCAGTTTGATGTTTCGGTTATGTTAGATTGTAGTTTTGTGAGGTGCATGTTTTTTTAAGAATTTTAATATGTCTTGCACGTTATGGTTTTCCTTTGTTGTTAGAGGCTGTTTTGCTGAATGTTTTGCTAATTCCTTCCCTATGTAGGAATATGCCCGGGTACGCAGAGTAGTCTAAATTTGGGGAAGGTTTTTTGCATAATATTGCGTGCATACTCATTGTTGTTGGAGTTATTAATTGTGTCTATTGCAGAAAGTGAGTCCATACACATTTTTCAGGGTTTCACGGTAGATCATAGACCATAGAATTGTATGCTTTCTGTTGATAAGGTGCCTTTGCAATTGTGTTTTCTGCAAACATGCATGTGCTTGCAGCTTGGTGGTGAATAACATGTCGCCTGAATGATCGGACCAATTTAATATAGTTCTGAGAATCGGTTCTAGGCTTATATTAATGTTTTCTTATTATGTTATAGTCGTCTGTGTAGGAGCTAAGATTGCAAATATTGCATAAGCTATTACAAATAGGATCACCGAGAGTGGCGAACCCTGGGGGATACCGTTATGAATGGTGTGGAAAGGCGAAAGGTTTGTGTTTTTTCGTACTATAATTTTTCCGTTTGTCATGAATATTTTTATGTAGTTTTTCCATTCTGTGAGTTGGTCAAGTATTGGGTGGAGTCCGATTCTTGCAAAAGATTTTACAATCTCTAGGGATATTATAGACGTATGGTTTCTTCTGGAGATGGATCTTGCTATCAAGAGTAGACTGTAGCAGATTTACCCTTCTTATGCATCCACCATCGGATTACCAACTCTTCCTGTCAATATCGTTCGATTTAGCTGGCATGAAATAGGCCTTAAAAGAGGTTTGCAAAAATCAGTTTGACTGTTATGGATTAGTTTATCGTTGGAAACCAACCTCCACATTCGCTTTGCTATTATTTTGTCTAGCACTTTTGATAGACATGAGTTCAGTAGGTGTTTAGTGAGGTTTTGTCGGTTTAGAGTATGGAACTATAATACTATTCTTGTAAACTTGGGAGATGTAATTGTTTAGTATAGAGTTTTGCAGGTTAATTATTCCGCACTTTGTTTTCCGGTCCAAATTTTTAATCATGGTATAGTTTACTTCGTCGAGTCCAGGTGTATTTCCTTTTAATGTATTAAGGGCTGCTGTAAGTTCGATTTGTGTTACTCTTTTTCTATTTCTGTAGCTCTCTTTCTGGGGACGTATGTGTAAAGGTAGTGGAGAAATTTTGGTCAGTTGATGCGTTTGAGAAGTTTTTGCAGAATAGATCTGCTATTTCTGATTTGTTGGTAGTGTTTTGATTTGTGAATGGGTTGAGGATGCAGTGAATGTGCTATTTGTGTTATGAATTCTTGGATGCTGTGTTTTTTTTTTTTTTGGTTCTTTAAGGGTTCTTCTCTTTTAGTAAGATGTAATTTGATTGGGCTATAAATTTCCCGAGTATTTTGCCTGAAAAATTGTTAGTCTTTGAATTCCAGTTGGTATGCCAACCGTTAAATTTGCCTGCGACTAGCATAGGTTTTTAGTACACTTTGGAGGCTGATATTAGTCTAAATTTAAGTTTAGATTTGCATTCTGCGCTTATTGTTTTTGTTACGGAATTGTGTATCAGGAGAGCTACACCCCCAAAGGACGGTGAACTGTTTTTTGTTATTAAGGTGTAGTTAATAGGTGTAGGTATGCAGTTGGTGCGTGTTATGGCACAACTTATTTAGCAACATTGTGATTTGAAAGTTGATGAAACGAAAAAACGACACTTAAAAAAAAAACCATTAACATCTAGAAGACATACCCTGCAAGAGTATGAGATAGATTAAAAATATAAACTTAATCTCCCTTTTCTGCTGTACTTCGTGGCCTCCCAATTCTTGTCTACCAAGCGGAGAGAAAAGGCTTCGTATATTAAGTATAGTATGTACAATATAAAGCAATGCTTCTTACTTTTACAATTACTAATAATACTAGATAACTAAGAAGCTTTATTTTAAAAATTTTAATCATGCCTATTACGCTATAAGTCTAGTAAAATTTTCAGTCATTAATCATTTGAAGTATTTAATGAAAACTATTTTAGCCATAATGAACGCATGTTCAATTAAAACTTTAACAAAATTTCAATTTAATTTTAGAACATTTCGGACAACACATGTCCTTTGAGGGTTTTCAAAAAAAAGAAAAGGTTCTATCGTCATTAGCCATTAGCCTACTCCAGTCCACGTTCAAAGTTGTGGAAATGATTTTTTACAACGCCTCTCAACAAACACAAACTAAAAGTGAAGCGTGTAAATTTGTAATTAAACACGCCGACACACTTTCCTAGCTGCTATTTGTTGAGGTCAAAGTTCTTTATTAAAAGGGATATAAAAGGATATGCCGGCCACAGCAGAAGCGAGAACAAAACAAAAAAAAAGAAAATCATTTTACTTTCACTTTTCGTTTGAGTGAAATTTTTCCTTTTGAATGATGTATACAAAAAAAAGCGAAAGGGTATATTAAGTTTGACGAACTGTATGTTACACAAAAATTAAATTGAAACTAATGTAGCCTTACTTTTTTGATTTTTGTTGAAAATTTTTAACTGTGAGTTCCATACCAAGTTGGTCCAATTCAGCGCATTACAGTGTATAGCAGCTACACAAATCTATGTCACAAATGATGAACCTTTAACTGCATACATATAGTGCATCCTATAGTCGAGAACACTGTACTAAAACATTCTTTCTAGTTTTTTATTTTTCTCACTTTTTTGCAGCACCTTCCACACATTTTGTACGCAAACTAAGCAGCATGTACACACTTAATTAGTGCGGCCAGGCAAAGAAGGGCTTAATTTATTTTACTCCATGCAGATTAGATTAAATCGAGCAGCTCTTTTTGTGAGCATTCGGTTGGTTGGCTGCCTTTTGTGGATTCCTTGTTGCTTGTTTGCCATTTTAAAACTTAAAGCACACAATAAACCAAATTTTATGCAAGAGAATGTTTGTTTTTGTTTTTCGTATATGTACGCAGGTGAAGTTTTAGTGCCATTTCCTACATCTGTGCTTACGTGATTTGTATCTTCGGTCATTTACACGCATGCGTAACCGTAATCGAAGCAGGGCAAAAACTTTCTGCAAGCTATATCGAACCGAACTGAACTGAAACCATAAACCACAATACAATCTTGTAGTAGCATGTACAAGCCAAAAAACAAAGCCATCGGTTTACTCTTGATTAAGAACACGCTTCGGTAGACGTGCGCTCAGTCACCATAAAATTGTATAATGCCCAACGAAGTCATCACCTTGCCACCATGTCCACCTATCTGAATTAATATGTACTTCGAGTAGTTGTTCTTAGTGCTTCGTGCTGACTCACTTTCAGATTTGTTTGGCTTAGAATTTACTAAAATTCAGCTTGTTTGTGTTGTTTTGATTTTGTTGCAGAGATTTTCTTGTTGTGATTTACATCCAATGCAAGTGAAATTATTTTGAAAATTGTTAAAACTTCGTCAGTGCTTTGCGTGTAATGTTTCACAGACTGAGCATAAATAGAGGCATTTGTTAAAGAACAAAAATTGATTATATATCAAATGTAAAATTTTAAATTTTTTTTGTTTGGAGATTTTTAAGCAAAAATATGCACCAAAGGCCAAAAATTTGGCTAATTATTTGGAATTCATCACGATGCAATATATTATATATTGAGCTTCGAAAGGAAAAAAAAAATTAAATATTTTTAATATTTGTATAAAATAAATCAAATATTTGGTTTGTTTTTACATTAATCTTCTTCTTAGGTGCGCTAGCTGGAACTGCTAAAACGAATATAATTGATTCTGGCAATAATTCGATAAAAAAATGCAACATATCTTTGCATCTATTTGAGGTAAAAGGGATGAAATTCGAAATACATATTAATGGGATCCATTGAAAAAAGGGAAAGGATTTAGCTGTCTACAAAGAACATACATACATTTGTATTTATATTTTTTACTCGGAGCGGAAATGCGTGACAGGGCACAGATTACTATTATAATTAAATGGCCTTCAACTGGCGTTCAGTCATGTTCGCTCCAGTTGTTATGAATGCCAAGTAAAGAGAGATCTCTCCAACACCAATCAAGATTGGGCCCCCATATGAGCTAAGCTTGCTGGAGGTCTTTCATCCATTGGAATGAGTTGCAGTCGCTGGAATTTTATGCGCTCGACTATGTCAACCTCATCGAATAATTCATACAGCTCGCGGTTCATACGAGAATTTAACTCTTTGCCGACTCTTCTAGGACCAAAAATTCTGGGGAAAATCTTTCTCTCAAAGAGTTCCAACGCTGTCTCATGCGACTCAATCACGGTCTATGCCTCTGCGCCATACAATAGGACCGGGAGTATCAGCGTTTTATAGATCTTGATTTTTGTCTTTCGAGAGAAGGTTTACTACTCATTTGCTTGTTCATCCCAAAAAACCAACTATTTGCAATAGTGATTCTTCGCCTGATCTCTAGGCTGACATTGTTGTTGGTGGTTATCTGTGTTCCAAGATAGATGAAGTTCTCTACAACACTGAAGTTGTTGAAGATGACGGAATGTGAGAAAACATCAAGTGCTTCGTCTTTTCCTCATTTACCGCTAGACCCATTAGCAGAGACGGTTTTTCAATCTCTGAGTACGCCTGGCTGACTCGCCGTTCCTACGTGTCGACAATATAGATGTCATCGGCGTAAGCGATGCATCACTTCCTATTGGAAGATCGAGCCCGACATACTCTGTATTTACGGACACCGGCGTAGGATGTATTCCATCAGGAGATTGAAAAAATCGCACGACAGAGCATCGCCCTGTCTGAAACCTCTCTTGGTATCAAAGAGGTCCGAGAGGTTCTCTCCCAACCTGACAATGCTTTGTGTGTTAGATAGCGTCGTCATGCAAAGACGGACATTCTTTGCCGGGATACCTAGTGCAGACAGGGCGTCGAAAAACTTTGATCGTATCGGCGACTCGAATGCGGCTTAATAGTCGACAAATAGGTGGTGTGTGTCTTTGTTAAACTCTCGGGTCTTTTCCAAGTTTTGGCGTAATGTGAATATTTGGTCACTGGTCCACCTTTTTGGTCTGAAGCCACACTGACATAGTCCTATCAGTAAATTGGTATATGGCTTCAGCCTATTGCACAGTACGCGCGACGGAATTTTAAATTCAATGGAAAGGAGACTTATTCCGCGTTAGTTGGCGCAAACAGACCCCGTCTCTTTCTTAAAGATAGGACAGCGAACACTGAGATTCCAGTCATTGAGTATGCGTTCATCGAACCATAAATTGCATAAAAGTTGGTGCGTACTCCTTACCAACTCTTCGCCGCCGGTCTGGAGTAACTTAGCTGGCTGCCTATCTTTGCTGCTTTATTAATTTTTTGCTTTTTAATACCCGACCTTATTATATTCTGCTGGCTCTACAATAGAGCCATCATTAACTGGTGATTCCGGTGTCATTTCACTTTCGGCACTATTGTAGGCTTCATCGGCCCCCAATCGGTTGGAAATGGCTGTAACCATACTTCTTCATCTTTACAGAAAGTTTCTCTGGGTTTAAAACTTTCAGTCAGATGCTTGAACTTTTGATAAAATTTTCGAGCTCAATTTCGGTCACATAACCTCTTAACATACTCAAACTCCCGCCTTTCTTGCTTGTTTTTCATGCTTCTGAAAAGGCGTTTCTCCTCTCTCCGTTTCTCTCGATATCGCTCTTAAACAGCTCGCGTTGCTCCCGACTGCACAGTTCGCTGATAGGAAAAGTTCTTCTATGCAGTAGAATTCTATACAGGTTTTGTATAACCAATGACATCCTTGGCAGCCCTATCCATGTTGTGGGTGATATGTATATCTTGAGAAGACGGAGCGGTTTCCCGGAGCAGTTGGGAGAGTGTGTTTGAAAAGTCTTTAGCAGTCTGGTATGATTGGAGTTTGCTGTCGTCTACTTTTCGTTGCATGTTGGAACGTGCGGCGTGCACTGCTCTGAACCTACCGCGTACCTTTGCTGCGACAAGGCAGTGGTCCGAGTCAATGTTGAGACCACGTAACTTTCGCACGTCCAACACGCTCGATGCGTGCCGTCTGTCGATCACAACATGTAGCCTTGTGAATGTACAGGTAGTGTCGTGAAGGTTACTTTTTTTGACGTTAGGGCCATCAGTAAGACATCAAACAGCTGGTTTTTTGAAAAAAAAAAAATGTGCAGACATTCCAGTTGGATTTCCATAAATCGTGGTTCTTATAACGTTTTCGAGGGTCGTCATCATAATGTCTTATCTGAGGCTTCTTTTTCCTTGGAGTTACTTTTTTTAAAGTGGTAGATCTCAAGTGCAGCGCACCAAACTTTATTCTCTTTCTTATTCCTTTTCCACAAATCTAGTATTCAATGCCAAAGTAACAGCGTAAAATTTATCTTCTTCTCTATCTTCTGTTTAAATCAACTAAAAGTAAATTTAAATATTTCAAAAGAAAAAAAAAAGATACATTGAACGCTTTAACTATAAAACAGTGAAACTTTTATGATAAATCAAACAACAACAACTTTCTGAAACAAATTCCGAAACATTAATGAATTATGAATTATAATTTAAAAAATTTGACCGCTCAATTTGAAGTGCTTCAGACAAGTTGTAATTAAAGTTTGCAACTAAGAGCACAGACGCCCACAAGGTGTGCGAAGTGAAGTACAAGCAGTAGACACCTTTAGCTACGGCAGCACCGACGTCTTAATATACTAAACATGCAACCAAATTTATCATTTTATATCAGCAAAATTAATAGGATATGCTCGACATTGACATTTTATACAAACAAATTTACTATCAAGCACAGTTTATGCTCTATCGAACATGTTCGTCTGAAATATTTGTATATTTGAGATGCAGAGAATAGTGCATAGCTTTTAAATAGAGAGGTAAAATGTTCTTAAAAATGTATACGCCTAAAATATTTAACCGATTTTTATAAAATAAAGTTTTTAATACAAAAATCCAATATTGTACAGTAGATACCTTCAGCTAGTTTTTACTAAGTTTATGCCTATATTAATATACCCTTCACAATGTGCCTGAAGTGTATTCAGAAAACATTTTATATAGGCGCCATTTTGTATTGCATTCAGCGCGTGGCACTCATTCTCCAACTGCGCTTATCTCATGCGCCAGGTGAAGTTGGCAGCGCATTTCGCTACTTTACCTCCGCCCCATGCAGCTCTGTGTGGCATATAGTTCATACAGCGTTGCAGCTTCAACTGGCGCAAAAATGTTTCACTTAAACTTGCATGTATTCTTTTTTGTTAAATAAAATTTTTTTCATCCTTTGCGACCCGGTGACTTTTCAATACTCGCTCGGTCGGTCTGCCTGTTTTGCCAGTTCAGGTGTCCCACTGTGTTGCTTCAGCTTCGGATGCTGATGATTTTCGTCATAAACAAGCATAACGAATATTGCCACAGATTTCATTTTTCTGTTTTTTTTTTCGCAGGAAATGAAAAATAAACCAGCAGCGCATTTTCATAATTGTGGTAGAGAGTTGCACAGCGCCAGTATGGCATGTGTCACACATCTGACCTGGGAATGATTCTCTGAGCATTTGTGTTTGGAAAACTCGAACTCAATTCGAGCTTTCGAACTTTATAGCGCCGTTAATGGGTCAATTTATCTTCGAGTTGGCTTTAGTTTTCGCACAAAATTGGTTGACAGTTTACAAAATATGACAGCATATGGGAATGCGACATTTATGCTTTTAAATGTGGCGCTTTGCATTGCAACGCCGCAATATGTGAAAGTTCGCAATTGGTTGGTATTTATTTATACATACTACATGTCTCTTCATATGTTATATATCTACTTGCAAAATTTGTCGCAATGACGCATGTTTTGAGAGAGGTTAGTTAGCAGGAGATAAATATGGTAAAACAATTTTATGAAAGAAATGCATAATGGTACAAGCGAAACAGGTTATTATTCATTATATCATTACTTAGTCTAGATACATTTTATTGCTTATTATTTAGCTTATTTTGATATATTTTGACCGATTGAAACATTTTTCGTCGCGCATAGAAATGTCAAGAGACCCGTCGTTCACATACAACAACAATGTTTTCTACATTAACAGATTTTGGCCGATTTTCTCATATACAACATTAAGTGTCACGCTCGAATACAGCATACCAGTTATAA
The DNA here is from genome assembly GCA_035044805.1 of Leucophenga maculata. Classification (NCBI taxonomy): domain Eukaryota; kingdom Metazoa; phylum Arthropoda; class Insecta; order Diptera; family Drosophilidae; genus Leucophenga; species Leucophenga maculata. Next base: position 165,042 of record JAWNNP010003348.1, read on the forward strand.
AGATTTTAGGAGATTGGGACTCGTTTGCTCAAGTTCACATTTTGAGAAAAGTTGTTGACTGCCATTCACTTGGGAATAACCAACAATGATTATTGTTACAAACGATCTAAGCAACTCACATGTTTGTTAGGACACTCCTGGATGGCCTCTTGGGACCCGGAAATGTAAAAATACATCTCCAATGAAAACTAGCAGAAAGCCTCGGAAGGAACACTATGATGACGACCCCCGCAAACGATATAAGGATCACGATTTACGGATATGCGCCTGGAATGTCCGCACCCTTAATTGGGATGGTGCAAATATGCAGCTGGTTAATGTTCTCGAAAGATGCAACGCTGACATCACCGCAATCGAAGAAATCCGATGGATAGGATAGGGTTGCTCTAAAAAGCATACTGTGACATCTACTACAGCTGCCATGCGAGTAAGCACGAATTTGGATGTGGTTTCGTGGTGAGTAGGAAACTACGTGGCCTCATCTCTAGGTTCACACCTGTTGACGAGCGTCTAGCTGCGATACGCATCAAGGCCCAATATTTTTATATTAGCCTGATTTGTGCGCACGCCCCGACGGAAGAGAAAGACGACGATGCTAAAAATGAGTTCTATGAGCGCTTGGAACATATGTACGAGCGCTGTCCCAAACACGAAGTCAAAATCGTGCTTGGCGATTTCAATGCCAAGATTTGGGCCAATCGTCGGAAAACGACACTACCTGCAATAATGGAGGGAAGCTAATTGATTTCGCCGCAGGTCGGAACATGGTAGTTAGCAGTACCAGATTTCAACACATCAACATTAATTCGGACCACTATCTTGTCGCAGCAAAGGTACGCACTAGGCTCAGGGTGGTGCACGCCGCACGTTCCAACATGCAACGAAAGCAAGGATATCGGCAAGCTGCAATGAGAACATTCCTCTAACACACTCTCCCGACTGCTCCGGGAAACCTTTTCTTCTTTCCTTTCCTTTTCTTCTCAAAATATATGTGAGCAGTGGAAACATATAACTCACTCAATGGATAGGGCTGGCAAGGATGTCATTTGTTATACAAAACCTGTAAAGAATTCTTGGTAAGACGATGAGTGTCACAATGCTACTGCAGAGAAGAACGCTTCGTATCAGCGAAAACTGCAGCCTGGATCTGTTAGAGAACGATATCGAGAAAAACTGAAAGAAACGCCTTTCAGATGCAAGAAAAATTATACACAATGATCTAAACATACCAAATGTTTAAACGAAAATAGTTCGCTTCAAGGTGTTTAGTTAAATGCAAACTCAATATTCACCCAAATCCACTTGCAAGATTTCTAACGCTCACAGCCCTACTCGCTAAATCTTTAACCGGGGGTTTATTAATAATAATTATTTTCGAACGATCGACTTAAACGCTGATAATGACGCCGAAACTAAAGTCGTTCTTCCGAAAACAAAATCAATTCATATACACATACTGTCGCACACAGGCTTTTCTTTGTGTTTCAATGTCAGGCCTGGACCATGAATTCCAAGAATTAACTGATAACTCTGGGTTTTACACATATGCTGCCTCACATTACTAAACATGTTTATTTTCAATATTAATAATTCTTTTTAAATTTAAATAATGGTTTGTATTCAAAGCATTCAGAATTCCCTAAAATGCTTTTTTCGTTAATGTGTACCATTCAAGTGGCGCAAAGATATGAGCACGCAAAGCGCCGGTTTCTGGTTAATGCTCAATTCTGTAGCATTAAATCTTTCAGCAAGTCCAAGTATAACAATTCAACTAAACAATTTAGCTTCTAGTAGGTTTAGTTTGGAAAGTGTGGGTAATAAAAAAGGAGTGAAGGAGTATATATATATGAATATGATGTGTTCGATTTACATTTTGTTACATTTTGACATTTCAACAAACCTAATTAAATAAAAAATTCGCCCAATGCTCCAACTAGGAGTAATACTTTAAGTTTTTGAAAATAAAGTATTAAGGAAATAAAAAAAATTAAATAAAAACATTCAGAGAACTTTTTTTCATAATAATCTCAATTGATGCACTTAATTTCTCGCACTTCTGATTGATGTGTGATAATAATTCCATAATTGAATTAATTTCAAAATAACCAAAGTGTGAGAAAGAGATTAAGCGAACATATAAGCCATATGATTGCTTTATATATGTTTTGCTGTCTTTGTAAATATTTACATGTGTACAAATATTAAATTATAATTAAAAATTTTAATAGTACCCTCACTCTGCAATTTATCTACGCATCCTATTGCTTAACGTAACTAAAATCTATCTGTCAGCTACAGGTTTACGTATTTGTGCACAATTAAATGCAATGCAGTGCGTACTGACATAATTTATACATACACATTTGTACAAGACATAATTACATTTATAGAACTTCATTTATACACAAAAGGGAGCTATGAAAAGTTCGATATTATGTGTAGAATGGGGGAGAAACATTAGATAGTAGGCATATAACTTTTTAACACAGATTTTGAGTGGACTCTTCAGTTTGCCTCATCCTTGGTATCCCTGGGTGGGGCTGGAAATTTTCATTTTTATGTGTAATTTAGACGAATGTACGATGAGTTTTTTAACCAAAAATAACCATTTGATCAGGTGCATTAGCTGTGCTCTGAATATTACTCTGCAAATGGTTCGTAGTCAAGCTGAAATCTGTCCTCTAGATTGCTAGCGAAGGTAACTCGGCTTTCTGCTGACTGGTATAAAACCAGAAGAGCAGAAATCCTTTAATAGGCTTTTTGCAGTAGGTTGACTCTTGAAGCGGCTCGTTAATTTCCAAAGCGTCCAGCATAGCATCTTTTTGGTGTTGTCTGCTTTTCGCGAAACCTTTTGGTGTCGATTTGTCAGTCTATTATATATTCTTAACCTTCTTTTCAGGCAATGGAGAGCGGCAGCAATGCGAGGCAACTGTGCTCCGTGGTGTTGGATTGAAATTAATGGGGTTCTCGAGGTAGCTTTTGCTGCTGCGTAAATTACAAGGTGAGTATCGCTTTTAGTTTTTAAAAGTTTTTCAAAGTTTTTTGAAAAGTCACACAACAAACTAATAGGTTGATAGCTTTCAGGAGGATCTGCAGGCTTTCCTGGCTTTAAAATTGGTTTAACCTTAGCAGTTTTCCATTTGCGAGGAAAAAAACATGTATGCAAGAAACTTAATTGCAGGTGTAGATAGGTTTTAAGGTACGAATTAGGTATTGTGTTGGGACCCGGAGACTTTTTGTTTTTAGAGATCGAATAGTGTTAAAAACTTCATCAGTTGTATTTTCAATTTTTTCTGTCTCAAATTGACGGCGGTGACAGTATTGACATCTGATAGTGATTCTATTAAGTGATTTTCAGTTAATGTTGTTGTGGCTAAAACTAGGAATAAATGGTTTATTGTTTTTAATCATTTTGGTTACTTTCCAAAACGGCTTAGAGGTAGGTTCTAACGAAGATAGTTTTGCATTCCAATTAGAGTTGTTGAATGTGTATATATTTGCTTTAATTTGACGTTTTAAATAGTTCAGCCTGGTCTAATATATTGGATGCCTTGTTCTAAACCAATGTCTTTGACAAATAATTCTTTATTTAATAATGTTCTGCATTAGGACTGTGAATAAACTTTTAAGGACTGAGTAGTTTTGAAGGATTGCAGATTGTAGATTCAATGCATGAGATCAATCGCATATCTAAACATGCGAATTAAATTTTACGATTCAGATATAAGTCTGTATTCGAGGCACAGGGGAGTACGAGAGTTATGATTTCATTTAAAGTTTGCTAACCCTTTTTTCAATGATCTGAAGATGAGTGCCTATGAGTGTCATCAGGATCGACATAGTATCGCAGTGTCGTCGGCAAACGTAGATGTGAAGATGCTCCGATTAGTAGGTATATCCGATGTGAATAATTTATATAGCTACGGTCTTGTGCTACATCGAGGAATACCGCTGTTTTTCCCAAAATCGAAACTGATGCGTGGGAAAAATATTATTAATTTCCAGATGTGCTTTGAGTTTATATTGGGGTACTTTTCAAATAGTTTTGACAAACATGGAAGCAAGCTTATGGGCTTGTGTGTATCATCTTCAGAGCTCATTGTGGCATTAAGGGGCACATGAGCACTTATACTTTTTCTGTTAACCCAATTATTACTCTTGGAGGTCAGTTTATACGATAGGTTACTCATTATTGGCTTGATCAGGTAAGAGTTCGACGAAAGTTTGTGTTTGAATTAAATTTCGAGAGATATTGGCCAGTGAGCGTGTAATATAATTGCTTACCTTTAACAAAAATAAATCATAATTTGATTTCCGAAAACATTTTAAACATTTGAGTCTATAAATTGAAGAATTTCTCGTTTCCGTTCGAACTTCGGAATAAATATTTATGGAAGCATATAAAACATTAAATTTAATATATATAAGATATATTCGTAATTCTATTTATGATCCAACTGATGACGAAGTGGTGACTGAAGCATAAATCTAGGGAAGCAGATGTCTAAAGTGTCTGAAGTTAATTCAACTATGGTCTAGCTGGAGAGAAAGTAGCCGAGGTGATGTTACGATAATAACAATCAGAATCAGCTTTTGGGTGCAGAGATTTGTTTAAGAAGGTTTGAACAAACCGGATACATTGTAAATCCATGTGGATGCTATAATTTGCTGTGAAACTGTCCTTCTGTTGCGCAGAAATCGCAGAAGAAGAAGAAATCGAGACAGACCCCATAAAGTCTGTACATTATTGATCAGCATCAAAAGTCGAATTGAGTTGGAGATTATAAAACCTTGAGTGTTGCTACGGCATGCCTTCATTTAGCCACTCAAATATATCCCACTGTTGTTGTATTCGTATGAGAATTTTACCAAAGATTATTAAACTACATAGATTTTTATGTGGGGTACTGATATTGCGACCCCAGCGTCAAGGCTAGTGCGTGCAATTGTCAGGATTTGGACGCAGGCTTAACATCCAGGTTTTTGGTCGATGCGAAATTTTTTTTACAACATCAGAATGGAATATATTCTGCAGGGCTTTAATTTTTACTTCACGTAACTTGATATCCTGCTTACATTGCTTTGAAATTCTGATGCAATTTTTCTCTTTGTTCCTCACTATAGTCTCCAAGATTTTATAGAAAGTTGTCTTCATGAGAATCCAAATTTGTATATCAAATTTTTATTATTTTCTAAGAAACTGTCCACTACATTCTTGAAACTAAAACATACAGCTTTTTCTTTTTAATAATTTTTGTTAACAAAGCATTATTGCGTAACATCTTTCTGATTTGTGGCCCATCTAGCATTCCCTCCTTTAACTTCATATCTGTATGCTAAAAAAAATTGTTTTAATAACTGCAAACAATCGCCATGTTGATTCAAGCTTAAAAAATCCTGATTTTATATGCAGAGGTGAAAGAATATAATAGATTATTTATTTTCCAGGTTCCATGTTTCATATGCAGAGGTTTACTCGATCTCTACTGCCCTACTGACATAAGAACCACGGCATCTGCGTATGAGATGATTGCTATTTCAACAGAATAATTTCCATTTCGTATAAGAAAGTTTTTCTAGTTTAAATTAGAAAAATAATTTATAAAAACTGGCCGATAAAGAAAGTTCAGAATTTGATATTGTAAGAGGGAATGAACGTTAGAATGTCTCGATTAGAATTAAGGCTATCGGTTGCTCAAAGATATTTTCGTTCTTCCAAATGTTTGTGTAGGCTCGATAGTTTTAATTGGTTAGTTTTATCAATTTTTTGAGGTTATAAATTTATAAAAACGAATTTGGACTTGGGAATACACTAGCGTAGTGTGTAAAGGATTCCCGGTTATCCCGGGTCAAGCGCTGGGATAATACAGCTTCGACAGGGTCCGTAAAAATAAATTTAAAACTAATTCTTATTCTCTCGGTTCGTACTTCTAGACACGAAGTTTAGGTCTTCTGGGTTGCTTGTGGGGAAGCTCAGATCGGCCCGCTCTCTTTGGTCTTCGTCCTGCTGGTTTCAAAAGATGAATTTTGAAATTTTTCGAAGAAGCTTCTGTCGGTCGGCTCCTCATGGTCTTCTTTGCAGCTGGTTACAAGAAATACTTATTTGAAATCCTTTTTATCATATCCAGCTATCTTCAAATGTGTAAACTTGTCTTTTAATTTGAATTCTTTTAACTTAAATTCTGGTTTTTTAAATCCTTAAATCTCACTGCTTACCCCTTTTTCTTCTTGTTATACAGACCCAACAATCTTGCTCTGGTGCAAGCCTCTGCAGTTCCAAAATCTCTCACCGCTTGTGAGCCTGGCTAATTGCTAATTCATTCTAGCGTCTTTAGCAAGCCGGATTAGTTCTCTAATCTAAATTAGTATCCTTGTGTTTAAGCAAGCCAGATCTTAATTCCAATGCCCATCCTTATTCTTAAGTTTTCGGGTTGCTTTGAAACTTCTATTTTCCGTGCGATAAAAATTCTTCTACCGATGTAAATCCTCAATTCAAAATCCTTGTTTTCCGCATACTGCTCTTTAAATAATTTCGAGAGCCCAACGCTAATACTCTTAAACACTTTAACGCCGTTCCACCGTTAAATACACTTCACTCCGCGATATATTCCGCGACTTATATTTACCGTACCGAACCAAGAACTCTCTCCGCGAGTTAAATTCTACTCAAAAACACAGACTCCATGACTTAACCGTACCGTACCAGAACAGAGACTACCTGTATGCTGTTCCTTTTATAACGTTGTACCGTGGTTCCGTTTATGGCGCCAGTCTGTCGCGCGTACTCTTCTTTATACACCTACGCGCAGCCGACAATTTCCTTTGAATAGATAGTCATCAATATACCTGCCTCGCTTCCTATATTTAATTTTCATTCTTTTATCCCTATCTCCTTATCTATTTCCATTAAAAACTTTTCCCACAAAAGAGTGGTTCAAGTTTCTGTTTGTTGCTTTCAATATATTATATGTATTGCAAAAACGATCCTGAAATATAAAAACAATTGTTTTTACTTACACTTTTTCCCTCCAGATTGTCTCAATAATTATATCTCCAATAGCAAATCTCTAAACTGTCAAACTATCTTTATCCCCTTCGTTTGCTCATTAATCGTTCGTCTGTATGCGTGTGCTCCATATGAATGCATTCATTTAGAGTGCAGCATTCTCAGCTAAACTCTATAAAATCACGCATACGCCATGTAAACCATTAAACCATTATGCAAGCCGGCTGCAGTGCATTCGTAGTCAACTGTGTACAGACATGCAGCACATCGTATATAATGCACAGCAGATCGCTGAAACCGCAGACGTGTCATCAGTGCTATCAACTGCTCGGTTTACGCTACACATTATCATCATCATCATCCTCATCATCATCAATACGATGCACTCATTCCGGACCTATTAACCACACCAAAGAAGCAAATGTTCGACCATTCGCATATCAAATTTGTGCGCCTAAGTGTAGTTAAGTGTGCCACCGCCGTTGATTTCGGCTCGTTTAACTCACATAAATTTTTTTGGTGTATATAAAGTTGTACTAAGCGCTAAAGCATATTTGGTAAACGAGTGTGGGCCGTTTAGTTTTCGGTATGTCAGCGGTATGTCTGATTAGCCACCTTATGACAAGCTCTTCTTTCTGTACATCAACAATGTAAACCATGCGTGCTGGACCTTTTTCATTCATCCTACGGAGAATCTTTCTCTTAAAGACTTCTATTGCAGTAGGACCGTGCGTATCTGCGTCTTATAGATCTTGATTTACGTGAGTCGAGAGAGGACTTCATTTTAATTTGTTTGCTCAGCCCAAAATGGCATATATTGGTAAACGTGATTCTCGCCTGATTCTCAAAGTGACGTTGTAAATGCAGGTCATTTCGTATTTAAGATAGATTAGGATCTCGACAACATTGTAGTTGAAATTCTCCATCGTCACAGACCGACCAAGACGCGATGTCGGAGTGCTAGAAGGCACCAAGTATGTACTTATTATTGTCCTCATTAACCGCAAGAACCATGAGCCGAGACTGTTTTCAATCTCTGAGAACGCCTTGTTGACTCGACGCTCCTGCGTACCGATGATACCAAAACCATTCGCTTACGCGAGCAGCATCACTTCCTTTTGGTAGATCAAGCATAATATATTCTGTATGTACGGGCACTGACGGATGATGTACTTCCTCAGAAGATTAAAAATAATCGTATGACAGCGCATCACCTCTTTCGGTATCAAATGGTTCTTATAAGTTCTTTTCTAACCTGTCAACGCTTTGTGTGTGTGTAAATATTTGGTCACTTGTCGATCTTTTTTTTTTGAAGGCACACTATTACTAAAACCGCATGGAAAGGAGACCTACTCCAAGGCAGTTGGCGCAAACAGCTTACTGTGGTTGCGCTTACATGGGAATATCGGTAATATCGGGCTGAATGTTTATAGTAAGTTCTTAGCACACTTAGAAGTATGTACAATTAAAAATTATTGGAGTGATTGCACACCTCCACGACCAAACCATCGATTTCTGTACTTTCGGCTGCCATTTTCGAGTTACTGAAAAAATGCTCTGGCCGTATTGCCATCATTTGAAGTGCTACTTCCTCCACTTCTGGGTTTGTCCATCAAAAGACCCCTTTTTATGCGAAAATCTCTTTGTATTTTGGCTTTCCCATGCAACAGAGCTTCTTTCCCTTCTGCGGTATTAATTCACCAACTATCATTATTGAAGACTTTCTGCAGTTTGACTTCAGCTTGTGATTCACTCACACTGATGCTTTCGCTTTTAGCAATAGCTCGTAGCTTGGTAAAAGGTCGAAGGATATAAAGCTTCCTATTAGCAAATATTGACGTTAGCTTTGGTACACATTTGATTTATTGGAATGTTGCACGATTTTAAAACAGAAGCAGTGAATTTTTCGGTTTTAAAAAGCTCAGCAATTCTTCGTCGCTTTGTTCTTTTGGATGAATCACTAAAATCACCTTTCGGACGTCCATGCTTTTCAGTTTTACCCATTTGTTGAGATATACACTCGGTGCGTTTTATTGAAATAGCTTCCTGTACATTTAGCCTCCTCGATTTATTTTGAAGAACGGTTGCTTATCTGTTGCTATTCGGGTACATAGCTGGTATTTTCAATATTGCTTTGTACATCATCGATTGCCTTCTGTAATTTTTCTGTATTGGTACCCATTTCTGTGCACCAACGATTGAAAATGAATAATCGTGTAAAGACACACTGATCAGAATCGCCTTTTAAAATCAAATTGTAAAATAAAAGCATTAAGAATTATAATTTTCGCTTATTATTCGCTGAACAAAGAGAGACAATGATAGCCAACATATGTAACCCAAAGAGCAACAAATCAATAAAGCGCTTAGTACGATTCAATATTAAAATACGGTGTTAAATCTTTTATTTTATGTTCCTAGTTTATTTAGTTTGCTTATGCATTCCATGACCAGCTTGGATTTGATCATAGGCGAACTTACTGCTTTAATACCCGCCTGGCTATCAGAGAAGACAGCAATTCTTTGATTCTTGTACCCCCTATTTAAATAAAATTGAGCACATCTTTCTATTGCATATATTTCTACCTGAAAGATACTTGTGAATTTCCCTAGTGATTCGAAGTATTTAGTGCGTGGTCCAAAGACCCCAACCTCACTTCCTTCGTCTGTTAGGGAACCATCTGTGTACCAGCTAATTGCTCCTGGTTTTATATTGTAGTTCAGCATTATGTTTTCCCATTCTACTTAACTGCTGAGCCCTACTTGGAATCTTCTAGTGAAGTTGTTCATTATACCTAGGTAGGTCCAGGAGTGGGTGGACGTCTTTCCTATTACCACTTGTTTGATTCCCAGTACAGGTCTTCCTGTTAGTGTTAATTCTTCCTACCCTAGCAATGGCTCTGTCAGCCTGTTGTTGGATATGAAGATGCAGTGGCGTTAGATTTAGTAGTACATCTAATGCTACACTAGGACAGCATTAGATGTTATAGTTAT
>JAWNNP010003349.1:0-17116 GCA_035044805.1 Leucophenga maculata
TGAATAATTTTAATAATACGTATAAACTTGAAGCACCTTTTATTTAATGCAGCAATAGATAAATCGAAATAAAGCTAAATTCTCTTAATTTCTCTCTTGCATTGATTTGTTTTGCTTAATGTTAGTTTCCAATGCTTGATAGATAAATGTTACAATAACAAGCATAACTGACGCATAATAACTGTATTACTCTTTAATATGATTTGTTCTTATAACTATTTTTAAGGCAGCTGAGCTGCCACTCTCGAATTGTATACCATTTAAAGTGCACGTATTTCGCCGAATTAAAAGCCGTAAAAGATAAATAAATTCCGCCAAAAGTAAATGAACTCAAATTCACAAGTGTCTAATTTTTTTTCGATTGCTTAAAATAAAGTAATTTTTCAATAAGTTTAGGTGAATTTTATATCCCCTTTAAATGCTGTCTTTTTATATATGTTTGTATATATAATAATTTCATTTTCAAAAGCCAAATTATTCCACACTATGAGCAGGTTATGTATAATTGCATATATGTATGTATGCAATTCTTTGTTTGCCACTGCCGTAATAACAAGTAATTTTGCTTTTGTTACTTGGCTATAAATGCTGCTCTTAGAATACTGCTGTCAGTCCGTTAATCCAAAGATGAGCGTCATGCACCAGTTTCCAATGATGTAGCGAACCACAGAATGTTGACGAAGTATGTCCAACGATGCCCAACGATGTAAGTGAATGAAAATATATTGAAGCGTAGCGTATATTCCAGCCGTATATGCCCAACTATCGGCGACGAGATGATAAAAAGTGCAGCGTAGATATGTATGCACTGTCGCCGTTTAAAGCTTTTTATACGAATTTAATTTAATTCACTTTTTAATTATTTTTATTGGCGCCGAAATGTTTGGAATAAATGTAGACCCAAACTCGTTGGGCAAACTATAGGTTATTTCAACTTTTCTATTCGTGACCAGCTCTTCCTATTAAAAGAGTGAAAATTAGGAAAGCACGTATGACTTGTGTGGTGTTTAGCAGTTGATCGACAACTGACTTTGAGTTTATTCTTTTCATTTGATTACAGTAAATTCGCCACATGCAAGCGGTTAAAGAATGAGAATGAGAGAGAAATTATGTATGCTATTAACAATAGATTATGCTTGACAGTTTTGACTGTTAACATTCAAATTAGTTAATATGCAACAATTTATATGCTATAGTTCAATTCAACTTATAAATTAAGGTTGACAGCATATCTTTCTACTTTTTTTTTTTAAATTGGTGTAAATGTAGTTCTATATAAGAAAAGAAAGAGTATATGGGCATTTCTACAGAAATTCTCATATTGAAAATATGTCTCTACACTATAAGTTGTCTACACTATAAGTCTCTACACTATAAGAAAAATGGAAGCCGAAAATGCCTTGTAGCCTCGGACTCGAAGCATCGTCCGCGGCAGAGGGCTACGACAGGGCCTCGTGTCGCTAAGCTGTGATATGCAATACGTTGCTTAGAATGCTGTGACGAGGCCTCGTGTCGCTAGGCTGTGATATGCAATACGTTGCTTAGAATGATGTAACGGGCCTCGTGTCGCTAGGCTGTGCGTGTGCAATGCGTTGCTTAGAATGCTTGGTCGGGACCTTTCGTCACTGAACGCCGGTATGCAATGCCTTGCTTAATCGGGGCCTTTTTGTCACTGGACGCTTGTTATTGATTGCAGTCTTGCACCTGTCACCGGCGACGGCTAGTCCTCCGCAATCGGTTTTTCTAAATCTATTATTTTTTCTTACAAACTATTTATAAGTTATACTCATATTAGTGAGACCTTCTCTTGCTAATTGTCCTATATTAATATCAACGAAAATCATCGGACTTATTAAATTCATTTTTTTCCTTTTTGCCAGTGTTATAGAGGAAATTAAATCTTCAAAGTTTAAACTAAATTTTCGGTTTTATGAATTGTGCATTCTTCATTCCTATCCAATCTTAAGAATAAAAGTTATTATATTGTTAGTTTATTTTAAATTGTCCTTATGGACCACCCTCCCTTTAATAAGAACTGTTGTCCCAAAATCGACTTCTATTATGTTCCTTACAGAGAGGGGATAGCTTATTCCCCAATGGCCTATTTGATTTTACCCAAACCTTCTCTCCGACCTTGTATTCTTTATGTTTCCAATCTTTGTTTACTTGTTTTAGCGTGCTCTCTTGTGCTTTAAGTAGCTTTTCTTTGATTTTTCCGGTAAAGTCGGCAGGAGCCGAGTGAATTATCTCGATAGGCTTTTCATTTGTAACAGAGTGCATAGATCTGTTGTATTGGATAGTGGCGATCTGCACTACTTCAACCGTGTCAGTCGACTCTTGACCCACTCTGAGACAGCGAACTATGTCACCTAAAGTGCCACGTAATCGTTCAATCACTTCATTTGACTTGTTGTGCAGCTGTGGAGCATTTGAAATCTGGATTTTAAAATTGTTGAGCAATATGGACTTTATTGTTTCAGAGTGACTTTTCATTGTCACAATATATGGTCTTAGTATTTGGGAATATATTTACTAATTGCAAGATTGGAGTTTTTATATCCACTATTGCCCGGGAGGCAATAGGTTGAACCACTGCAAACTTCAACGCAAGTCAGAAAATATTTCTTATCAGTTTGGTACACATCGATGTGTAAAATTTCTCCTGTAAATGACGGGATAGGTATTTTACCCATCATTTGCCTGACAAGGTGTCTATCATGCTTCGCCATAGAGCATATTTTACAATTTGCGGCTATTTCTTTAGCCAAGCGATCCATTTTAGGGAAGAAATAGTCCCTGAGGACTTGTTTCACGTTTTCTTGAGCTGCCCTATGTCCCCTATTGTGTTCTGTAACCATAATTTCTCTTTGCTTGGTTGGATTTGTTATATCCATAACGAGTTTTTTTTTGAATACCTAATCAAGGTTGATGGGAAAGCTTCGATTAATTCATGCTGAATAAAGGCTAAAATTGGAAGCTGACAATGTATCGCATTTACGACGTTCGCATTGACTACATCAAATAATGTTTGAAGCAGGGTATTCCTGTCTTTAAACTATATAGTATGACGCATTTTTTCCTTAAACAACAAAGAAATATTGCTTTCTTCAATAACTATCTGATTTCTAAAACAGTTAATCGGCTTTTCTGTTGTTTCTATGGTATATGTGACCCTGCAGAATTTTCAATTGCGTTTACACATTGGCGAGATAAGGCGTCTGCCACGAGGTTCTGTTTGCCAGGTTTGTAAATAATATTTACGTTGTGGTCGTCAATAAAAGCCTCCCAGCGTTTTATCTTGGCATTAGGATTTCTTTCTGTCACCGCAAAAGTCAAATGGTGGTCAGTAAATATATTTAAATTTTTCACTCCATACTAATAATGTCGGAGATTTTTTAAGGCCCAAACTATGGCCAGGAGTTCTCGCTCGTTTGTCGCGAAATGTGACAATGGGGCAAAGCCACGAATAATACATCTATAATAGCTAGCTAATCCTAAAAATGAGCGTAAGCCAAATAGTGTTTTTGGGACAAGAAATCCTTAATAGCCTTTACCTTTTCAGGTGAAGTTTGGATACCACTTTTAGACACGAATATTCCAGGTTTTTTTTTTTTTTTGAAAAACTTGGACTTTTCTTGAGACACTCTCATTCCTGCGTTACGAAGGCTCCTTAAGATCCATTCAACGTGTTTGATATGGTCTGCTTTGGTCTTGAAAAAAATTATTACATCGTCTACATATATATACCATGTTTTTCCTATTTGATCCCGGAGGACGTCGTCAATTGCCCTCTTACATGTGCTAGGGGCATTCTTTACCCCAAAAGGAAGCCTGCAGAATTCGCATTTCCTGTTATTGATCGAAAACGCAGTTTTGGCCCTGTCCTTTTCCGCCAATTAAATTTGGTGGAAACCTGATTTTAGATTCAATGTGGTGAAGTATTGTGCTTCACCAATATTCGATAGAATTACCGGGATGGTTGGAATTGGATACTTATCGCCCGCTGTTTTTTGGTTTAACTTACGACTTGGATGCCCTAATTTGATGCCTAATAATCAGAAACTCCCCTTGGGTACAGGTATAGTTCCGAATACACCGGCTCACTCGTTTGGGTCTAAAAATGCACCAGCCGTTTGGCAGATCATTTTATTAAAGTCCTTCCTAACTACAATAGGAATATCAGAGTCGTCTATATTATTAAAATTGACGTCGGGACAACCTGCAAATTCTAGCGGCTCAGAGCCGCTGTTATACGAGATGCAATTCTCTGTCAAGTTTATATTTGCATTGACTTGTTTTAACAAGTCTAAGCCGATATGAAGTCAAAATGGCCCACCTAAGGGATTTTTTTAGCTCGGACACAAAAGTGTGAAGTGCATCGTTTCTTGATTTTTCATTAAGGACTGCCGCGGCGACTTCGTCATAAGACATAATAGTTTTGTTGGTTAATAAAGTTAATTTATTTTCGAGCTCATCATAATATTTCAGTAAAGTCATATTGCCTTGCCTTAGAGTACTTAATTCCTGCTGCACCACATGTACTGGTGTTTTGTCTGCATATGTAAAGTCCAGTCTAGTAATAATTGCTCGAAAATTTAATACAGTATTAAAGGATGCCAATACTGCATCTGCAGATCCCCTTATTTTATTTCGAATAATGGCAACGGCCTGGTAATGCCGTGAAATGCACTGGTAAGGCTCAAACACTTTATAAGCCACGTGTGCAGCCTGTCTCCAAGAGACATATATTTCCTGTCTCCCATCAAAATCGGGGAAAGATTTTATTACGTCTAGCTACTCATCGCATTCCAGACTTGGCACTATTTCCACTGGAAGATAAACCTCTATTTGAGGTACATTCACTTTTAAGCTATTAATCTAATCGGTTAATGCTTTTATTTGTTTCTCAAAAAGTTGTTGTTGTTGCTGCAAGCGACCGCACATGCTCTGCTCTATTTTTTGTTTCTACGTACGATGGAATGAGGTCATTAAATTCGCTACTATCGGACGCTACTCTTAACCTATGCATTAATTCATAAAACAGATGGAAAATCGTTTAGGAAAAAACTTTTCAATTTCATATTAATTTATAATTTGGTTAGTGAACCACTGACTAATTTAATGTAATCAAATACTGGCATTTAAAAAAAAAAAAAAAATTCACTTATACGTTTTATTTTTAATCAATTTTTTTTTTTTAAATTGCCAAAAGAAAGTTTCTCTCACATGGTTTTTTCTATACTGTTGTTAGTAACCGATGCGGATTGAGCTGGGTAGCCAAAGTCCTCCTTCAAAATGTCGGCGTATGAATTTGTCTTCCTGCCCAAACCGTCCGCTTGGTGACACAGTGTAGATTGGATTTTTTTTTTAAATTGCCTGTGTTTTATTACTCATAGCTGCGAGCTTTTTTTGTAGCCTTTTTGTTTTCGCCTTATATTGTTTATAATTTGTGTTTTATTTACTTCTACAATTTGTTTAACTGCAGTTTGAGTTGGCTGCACTGATGTTCTTTTACTGTTTTTTCAAAAACTTTCACTCTTAAAACTTATTTAATTGCAGTATGCTTTGGCTACACTGATTTGGTGGGAAGTTAGTTTAAAACCCGTTGGGCGCCAATTAACAAATTTCTATTGTTCTTATTTTAATAATTTGTGATCGCTTGCCTTTGGGCGAAGCGATAAAAGATTGATGTATTGTTTAATACAGTTTATTTAACGGCGAGTGACAGAGTAGATCAACCCAAGTGTTTCATTGAAAGTTCAAAGCAAAACTGAAAAACTTACACTACCGAAAATGCCTTGTAGCCTCGGACTCGAAGCATCGTCCGCGGCAGAGGGCTACGACAGGGCCTCGTGTCGCTAAGCTGTGATATGCAATACGTTGCTTAGAATGATGTAACGGGCCTCGTGTCGCTAGGCAGTAAGTGTGCAATGTGTTGCTTAAAATGCTAGGTCGGGGCCTTTCGTCACTGGACGCCGGTATGCAAAGTTTTGCTTAGTATGCTAATTCGGGGCCTTTTTGTCACTGGACGCTTGTTGTTGATTGCAGTCTTGCACCTGTCACCGGCGACGGCTCGTCCTCCGCAATCGGTTTTTCTAAATCTATTATTTTTTCTTACAAACTATTTATATGTTAAACTCATATTAGTGAGACCTTCTCTTGCCAATTGTCCTATATTAATATCAACGAAAATAATCGGACTTATTAAATTCATTTTTTTCCTTTATTGCCAGTGTTATAGAGGAAATTAAATCTTCAAAGTTTAAACTAAATTTTCGGTTTTATGAATTGTGCATTCTTCATTCCTATCCAATCTTAAGAATAAAAGTTATTATATTGTTAGTTTAATTTAAATTGTCCTTATGGGCCACCCTCCCTTTAATAAGAACTGTTGTCCCCAAATCGACTTCTATTCTGTTCCGTACAGAGAGGGGATAGCTTATTCCCCAATCGTTTATTTGATTTTACCCAAACCTTCTCTCCGACCTGGTATTCTTTATGTTTCCTATCTTTGTTTACTTGTTTTAGCGTGCTCTCTTGTGCTTTAAGTAGCTTTTCTTTGATTTTTCCGGTAAAGTCGGCAGGAGCCGAGTGAATTATCTCGATAGGCTTTTCATTTGTAACAGAGTGCATAGATCTGTTGTATTGGATAGTGGCGATCTGCACTATTTCAACCGTATCAGTCGACTCTTGACCTACTCTGAGACAGCGAACTATGTCACCTAAAGTGCCACGAATTCGTTCAATCACTTCATTTGACTTGTTGTGCAGCTGTGGAGCATTTGAAATCTGGATTTTAAAATTGTTGAGCAATATGGACTTTATTGTTTCAGAGTGACTTTTCATTGTCACAATATATGGTCTTAGTATTTGGGAATATATTTACTAATTGCAAGATTGGAGTTTTTATATCCACTATTGCCCGGGAGGCAATAGGTTGAACCACTGCAAACTTCAACGCAAGTCAGAAAATATTTCTTATCAGTTTGGTACACATCGATGTGTAAAATTTCTCCTGTAAATGACTGGATAGGTGTTTTACCCATCATTTGCCTAACAAGGTGTCTATCATGCTTCGCCATAGAGCATATTTTACAATTTGCGGTTATTTCTTTAGCCAAGCGATCCATTTTAGGGAAGAAATAGTCCCTGAGGAGTTGTTTCACGTTTTCTTGAGCTGCCCTATGTCCCCTATTGTGTTCTGTAACCATCATTTCTCTTTGCTCGGTTGGATTTGTTATATCCATAACGAGTTTTTTTTTGAATACCTAATCAAGGTTGATGGGAAAGCTTCGTTTAATTAATGCTGAATAAAGGCTAAAATTGGAAGCTGACAATGTATCGCATTTACGACGTTCGCATTGACTACATCAAATAATGTTTGAAGCAGGGTATTCCTGTCTTTAAACTATATAGTATGACACATTTTTTCCTTAAACAACAAAGAAATATTGCTTTCTTCAATAACTATCTGATTTCTAAAACAGTTAATCGGCTTTTCTGTTGTTTCTATGGTATATGTGACCCTGCAGAATTTTCAATTGCGTTTACACTTTGGCGAGATAAGGCGTGTGCCACGAGGTTCTGTTTGCCAGGTTTGTAAATAATATTTACGTTGTGGTCGTCAATAAAAGCCTCCCAGCGTTTTATCTTGGCATTAGGATTTCTTTCTGACACCGCAAAAGTCAAATGGTGATCAGTAAATATATTTAAATTTTTCACTCCATACAAATAATGTCGGAGATTTTTTAAGGCCCAAACTATGGCCAGGAGTTCTCGCTCGTTTGTCGCGAAATGTGACAATGGGGGCAAAGCCACGAATAAAACATCTATAATAGCCAGCTAATCCTAAAAATGAGCGTAAGCCAAATAGTGTTTTTGGGGCAAGAAATCCTTAATAGCTTTTACCTTTTCAGGTGAAGTTTGGATACCACTTTTAGACACGAATATATATACGAAGGCTCCTTAAGACCCATTCAAAGTGTTTGATATGGTCTGCTTTGGTCTTGAAAAAAATTATTACATCGTCTACATATATATACCATGTTTTTCCTATTTGATCCCGGAGGACGTCGTCAATTGCCCTCTTACATGTGCTAGGGGCATTCTTTACCCCAAAAGGAAGCCTATTATCGACGCAGTTTTGGCCCTGTCCTTTTCCGCCAATTAAATTTGGTGGAAACCTGATTTTAGATTCAATGTGGTGAAGTATTGTGTTTCACCAATATTGGATAGAATACCGAAATGGTTGAAATTGGGTACTTATCGCCCGTTGTTTTTTGGTTTAACTTACGACTTTGATGCCCTAATTATGCCATTTGCGAGAAGTGGTTTAACCTCTGCATTGACAAAGTCAGAAACTCCCCTTGGGTACAGGTATAGTTCCGAATATACCGGCTCACCGTCCGTTGGGATAGTAGCAACCGTGTTTATGATATAGCGTAGAGTCTCGTTTGGGTCTGAAAATGCACCAGCCGTTTGGCAGATCATTTTATTAAAGTCCTTCCTAACTATAATAGGAATATCAGAGTCGTCTATATTATTAAAATTGACGTCGGGACAACCTGCAAATTCTAGCGGCTCAGAGCCGCTGTTATACGAGATGCAATTCTCTGTCAAATTTATATTTGCATTGGCTTGTTTTAACAAGTCTAAGCCGATATGAAGTCAAAATGGCCCACCTAAGGGATTTTTTTAGCTCGGACACAAAAGTGTGAAGTGCATCGTTTCTTAATTTTTCATTAAGGACTGCCGCGGCGACTTCGTCATAAGACATAATAGTTTTGTTGGTTAATAAAGTTAATTTCTTTTCGAGCTCATCATAATATTTCAGTAAAGGCATATTGCCTTGCCTTAGACTACTTAATTCCTGCTGCACCACATGTACTGGTGTTTTGTCTGCATATGTAAAGTCCAGTCTAGTAATAATTGCTCGAAAATTTAATACAGTATTAAAGGATGCCAATACTGCATCTGCAGATCCCCTTATTTTATTTCGAATAATGGCAACGGCCAGGTAATGCCGTGAACTGCACTGGTAAGGCTCAAACACTTTATAAGCCACGTGTGCAGCCTGTCTCCAAGAGACATATATTTCCTGTCTCCCATCAAAATCGGGGAAAGATTTTATTATGTCTAGCGACTCATCGCATTCCAGACTTGGCACTATTTCCACTGGAAGATAAACCTCTATTTAAGGTACATTCACTTTTAAGCTATTAATCTAATCGGTTAATGCTTTTATTTGTTGCTCAAAAAGTTGTTGTTGTTGCTGCAAGCGACCGCACATGCTCTGCTCTATTTTTTGTTTCTACGTACGATGGAATGAGGTCATTAAATTCGCTACTATCGGACGCTACTCTTAACCTATGCATTAATTCATAAAACAGATGGAAAATCGTTTAGGAAAAAACTTTTCAATTTCATATTAATTTATAATTTGGTTAGTGAACCGCTGACTAATTTAATGTAATCAAATACTGGCATTTAAAAAAAAAAAATTCACTTATACGTTTTATTTTTAATCAATTTTTTTTTTTTTAAATGCCAAAAGAAAGTTTCTCTCACATGGTTTTTTCTATACTGCTGTTAGTAACCGATGCGGATTGAGCTGGGTAGCCAAAGTCCTCCTTCAAAATGTCGGCGTATGAATTTGTCTTCCTGCCCAAACCGTCCGCTTGGTGACACAGTGTAGATTGGATTTTTTTTTTAAATTGCCTGTGTTTTATTACTCGTAGCTGCGAGCTTTTTTTTGTAGCCTTTTTGTTTTCGCCTTATATTGTTTATAATTTGTGTTTTATTTACTTCTACAATTTTTTTAACTGCAGTTTGAGTTGGCTGCACTGATGTTCTTTTACTGTTTTTTGAAAAACTTTCACTCTTAAAACTTATTTAATTGCAGTATGCTTTGGCTACACTGATTTGGTGGGTAGTTAGATTAAAACCCGTTGGGCGCCAATTAACAAATTTCTATTGTTCTTATTTTAATAATTTGTGATCGCTTGCCTTTGGGCGAAGCGATAAAAGATTGATGTATTGTTTAATACAGTTTATTTAACGGCGAGTGACAGAGTAGATCAACCCAAGTGTTTCATTGAAAGTTCAAAGCAAAACTGAAAAACTTACACTACCGAAAATGCCTTGTAGCCTCGGACTCGAAGCATCGTCCGCGGCAGAGGGCTACGACAGGGCCTCGTGTCGCTAAGCTGTGATATGCAATACGTTGCTTAGAATGATGTAACGGGCCTCGTGTCGCTAGGCTGTAAGTGTGCAATGTGTTGCTTAAAATGCTAGGTCGGGGCCTTTCGTCACTGGACGCCGGTATGCAAAGTTTTGCTTAGTATGCTAATTCGGGGCCTTTTTGTCACTGGACGCTTGTTGTTGATTGCAGTCTTGCACCTGTCACCGGCGACGGCTCGTCCTCCGCAATCGGTTTTTCTAAATCTATTATTTTTTCTTACAAACTATTTATATGTTAAACTCATATTAGTGAGACCTTCTCTTGTCAATTGTCCTATATTAATATCAACGAAAATAATCGGACTTATTAAATTCATTTTTTTCCTTTATGCCAGTGTTATAGAGGAAATTAAATCTTCAAAGTTTAAACTAAATTTTCGGTTTTATGAATTGTGCATTCTTCATTCCTATCCAATCTTAAGAATAAAAGTTATTATATTGTTAGTTTATTTTAAATTGTCCTTATGGGCCACCCTCCCTTTAATAAGAACTGTTGTCCCCAAATCGACTTCTATTCTGTTCCGTACAGAGAGGGGATAGCTTATTCCCCAATGGTTTATTTGATTTTACCCAAACCTTCTCTCCGACCTTGTATTCTTTATGTTTCCAATCTTTGTTTACTTGTTTTAGCGTGCTCTCTTGTGCTTTAAGTAGCTTTTCTTTGATTTTTCCGGTAAAGTCGGCAGGAGCCGAGTGAATTATCTCGATGGGCTTTTCATTTGTAACAGAGTGCATAGATCTGTTGTATTGGATAGTGGCGATCTGCACTACTTCAACCGTGTCAGTCGACTCTTGACCCACTCTGAGACAGCGAACTATGTCACCTAAAGTGCCACGTAATCGTTCAATCACTTCATTTGACTTGTTGTGCAGCTGTGGAGCATTTGAAATCTGGATTTTAAAATTGATGAGCAATATGGACTTTATTGTTTCAGAGTGACTTTTCATTGTCACAATATATGGTCTTAGTATTTGGGAATATATTTACTAATTGCAAGATTGGAGTTTTTATATCCACTATTGCCCGGGAGGCAATAGGTTGAACCACTGCAAACTTCAACGCAAGTCAGAAAATATTTCTTATCAGTTTGGTACACATCGATGTGTAAAATTTCTCCTGTAAATGACGGGATAGGTATTTTACCCATCATTTGCCTGACAAGGTGTCTATCATGCTTCGCCATAGAGCATATTTTACAATTTGCGGCTATTTCTTTAGCCAAGCGATCCATTTTAGGGAAGAAATAGTCCCTGAGGACTTGTTTCACGTTTTCTTGAGCTGCCCTATGTCCCCTATTGTGTTCTGTAACCATAATTTCTCTTTGCTTGGTTGGATTTGTTATATCCATAACGAGTTTTTTTTTGAATACCTAATCAAGGTTGATGGGAAAGCTTCGATTAATTCATGCTGAATAAAGGCTAAAATTGGAAGCTGACAATGTATCGCATTTACGACGTTCGCATTGACTACATCAAATAATGTTTGAAGCAGGGTATTCCTGTCTTTAAACTATATAGTATGACGCATTTTTTCCTTAAACAACAAAGAAATATTGCTTTCTTCAATAACTATCTGATTTCTAAAACAGTTAATTGGCTTTTCTGTTGTTTCTATGGTATATGTGACCCTGCAGAATTTTCAATTGCGTTTACACATTGGCGAGATAAGGCGTCTGCCACGAGGTTCTGTTTGCCAGGTTTGTAAATAATATTTACGTTGTGGTCGTCAATAAAAGCCTCCCAGCGTTTTATCTTGGCATTAGGATTTCTTTCTGTCACCGCAAAAGTCAAATGGTGGTCAGTAAATATATTTAAATTTTTCACTCCATACTAATAATGTCGGAGATTTTTTAAGGCCCAAACTATGGCCAGGAGTTCTCGCTCGTTTGTCGCGAAATGTGACAATGGGGGCAAAGCCACGAATAATACATCTATAATAGCTAGCTAATCCTAAAAATGAGCGTAAGCCAAATAGTGTTTTTGGGACAAGAAATCCTTAATAGCCTTTACCTTTTCAGGTGAAGTTTGGATACCACTTTTAGACACGAATATTCCAGGTTTTTTTTTTTTTTTGAAAAACTTGGACTTTTCTTGAGACACTCTCATTCCTGCGTTACGAAGGCTCCTTAAGATCCATTCAACGTGTTTGATATGGTCTGCTTTGGTCTTGAAAAAAATTATTACATCGTCTACATATATATACCATGTTTTTCCTATTTGATCCCGGAGGACGTCGTCAATTGCCCTCTTACATGTGCTAGGGGCATTCTTTACCCCAAAAGGAAGCCTGCAGAATTCGCATTTCCTATTATTGATCGAAAACGCAGTTTTGGCCCTGTCCTTTTCCGCCAATTAAATTTGGTGGAAACCTGATTTTAGATTCAATGTGGTGAAGTATTGTGCTTCACCAATATTCGATAGAATTACCGGGATGGTTGGAATTGGATACTTATCGCCCGCTGTTTTTTGGTTTAACTTACGACTTGGATGCCCTAATTTGATGCCTAATAATCAGAAACTCCCCTTGGGCACAGGTATAGTTCCGAATACACCGGCTCACTCGTTTGGGTCTGAAAATGCACCAGCCGTTTGGCAGATCATTTTATTAAAGTCCTTCCTAACTACAATAGGAATATCAGAGTCGTCTTTATTATTAAAATTGACGTCGGGACAACCTGCAAATTCTAGCGGCTCAGAGCCGCTGTTATACGAGATGCAATTCTCTGTCAAGTTTATATTTGCATTGACTTGTTTTAACAAGTCTAAGCCGATATGAAGTCAAAATGGCCCACCTAAGGGATTTTTTTAGCTCGGACACAAAAGTGTGAAGTGCATCGTTTCTTAATTTTTCATTAAGGACTGCCGCGGCGACTTCGTCATAAGACATAATAGTTTTGTTGGTTAACAAAGTTAATTTCTTTTCGAGCTCATCATAATATTTCAGTAAAGTCATATTGCCTTGCCTTAGAGTACTTAATTCCTGCTGCACCACATGTACTGGTGTTTTGTCTGCATATGTAAAGTCCAGTCTAGTAATAATTGCTCGAAAATTTAATACAGTATTAAAGGATGCCAATACTGCATCTGCAGATCCCCTTATTTTATTTCGAATAATGGCAACGGCCAGGTAATGCCGTGAACTGCACTGGTAAGGCTCAAACTGGTGTTGCTCAAAAAGTTGTTGTTGTTGCTGCAAGCGACCGCACATGCTCTGCTCTATTTTTTGTTTCTACGTACGATGGAATGAGGTCATTAAATTCGCTACTATCGGACGCTACTCTTAACCTATGCATTAATTCATAAAACAGATGGAAAATCGTTTAGGAAAAAACTTTTCAATTTCATATTAATTTATAATTTGGTTAGTGAACCGCTGACTAATTTAATGTAATCAAATACTGGCATTTAAAAAAAAAAAAAAAATTACTTATACGTTTTATTTTTAATCAATTTTTTTTTTTTAAATTGCCAAAAGAAAGTTTCTCTCACATGGTTTTTTCTATACTGCTGTTAGTAACCGATGCGGATTGAGCTGGGTAGCCAAAGTCATCCTTCAAAATGTCGGCGTATGAATTTGTCTTCCTGCCCAAACCGTCCGCTTGGTGACACAGTGTAGATTGGATTTTTTTTTTAAATTGCCTGTGTTTTATTACTCGTAGCTGCGAGCTTTTTTTTGTAGCCTTTTTGTTTTCGCCTTATATTGTTTATAATTTGTGTTTTATTTACTTCTACAATTTGTTTAACTGCAGTTTGAGTTGGCTGCACTGATGTTCTTTTACTGTTTTTTCAAAAACTTTCACTTTTAAAACTTATTTAATTGCAGTTTGCTTTGGCTACACTGATGTGGTGGATAATTAGTTTAAAACCCGTTGGGCGCCAATTAACAAATTTCTATTGTTCTTATTTTAATAATTTGTGATCGCTTGCCTTTGAGCGAAGCGATAAAAGATTGATGTATTGTTTAATACAGTTTATTTAACGGCGAGTGCCAGAGTAGATCAACCCAAGTGTTTCATTGAAAGTTCAAAGCAAAACTGAAAAACTTACACTACCGAAAATGCCTTGTAGCCTCGGACTCGAAGCATCGTCCGCGGCAGAGGGCTACGACAGGGCCTCGTGTCGCTAAACTGTGATATGCAATACGCTGCTTAGAATGATGTAACGGGCCTCGTGTCGCTAGGCTGTGCGTGT
Source organism: Leucophenga maculata (assembly GCA_035044805.1). Taxonomy (NCBI): domain Eukaryota; kingdom Metazoa; phylum Arthropoda; class Insecta; order Diptera; family Drosophilidae; genus Leucophenga; species Leucophenga maculata. The sequence continues at coordinate 14,431 of JAWNNP010003349.1, forward strand.
GCAATGTGTTGCTTAAAATGCTAGGTCGGGGCCTTTCGTTAGTATGCTAATTCGGGGCCTTTTTGTCACTGGACGCTTGTTGTTAATTGCAGTCTTGCACCTGTCACCGGCGACGGCTCGTCCTCCGCAATCGGTTTTTCTAAATTTATTATTTTTTCTTACAAACTATTTATATGTTAAACTCATATTAGTGAGACCTTCTCTTGCCAATTGTCCTATATTAACGAAAATCATCGGACTTATTAAATTAAATTTTTTTCCTTTATGCCAGTGTTATAGAGGAAATTAAATCTTCAAAGTTTAAACTAAATTTTCGGTTTTATGAATTGTGCATTCTTCATTCCTATCCAATCTTAAGAATAAAAGTTATTATATTGTTAGTTTATTTTAAATTGTCCTTATGGGCCACCCTCCCTTTAATAAGAACTGTTGTCCCCAAATCGACTTCTATTCTGTTCCGTACAGAGAGGGGATAGCTTATTCCCCAATCGTCTATTTGATTTTACCCAAACCTTCTCTCCGACCTGGTATTCTTTATGTTTCCTATCTTTGTTTACTTGTTTTAGCGTGCTCTCTTGTGCTTTAAGTAGCTTTTCTTTGATTTTTCCGGTAAAGTCGGCAGGAGCCGAGTGAATTATCTCGATAGGCTTTTCATTTGTAACAGAGTGCATAGATCTGTTGTATTGGATAGTGGCGATCTGCACTATTTCAACCGTGTCAGTCGACTCTTGACCCACTCTGAGACAGCGAACTATGTCACCTAAAGTGCCACGTAATCGTTCAATCACTTCATTTGACTTGTTGTGCAGCTGTGGAGCATTTGAAATCTGGATTTTAAAATTGTTGAGCAATATGGACTTTATTGTTTCAGAGTGACTTTTCATTGTCACAATATATGGACTTAGTATTTGGGAATATATTTACTAATTGCAAGATTGGAGTTTTTATATCCACTATTGCCCGGGAGGCAAAAGGTTGAACCACTGCAAACTTCAACGCAAGTCAGAAAATATTTCTTATCAGTTTGGTACACATCGAAGTGTAAAATTTCTCCTGTAAATGACGGGATAGGTGTTTTACCCATCATTTGCCTGACAAGGTGTCTATCATGCTTCGCCATAGTGCATATTTTACAATTTGCGGCTATTTCTTTAGCCAAGCGATCCATTTTAGGGAAGAAATAGTCCCTGAGGACTTGTTTCACGTTTTCTTGAGCTGCCCTATGTCCCCTATTGTGTTCTGTAACCATAATTTCTCTTTGCTCGGTTGGATTTGTTATATCCATAACGAGTTTTTTTTGAATACCTAATCAAGGTTGATGGGAAAGCTTCGATTAATTCATGCTGAATAAAGGCTAAAATTGGAAGCTGACAATGTATCGCATTTACGACGTTCGCATTGACTACATCAAATAATGTTTGAAGCAGGGTATTCCTGTCTTTAAACTATATAGTATGACGCATTTTTTACTTAAACAACAAAGAAATATTGCTTTCTTCAATAACTATCTGATTTCTAAAACAGTTAATCGGCTTTTCTGTTGTTTCTATGGTATATGTGACCCTGCAGAATTTTCAATTGCGTTTACACATTGGCGAGATAAGGCGTCTGCCACGAGGTTCTGTTTGCCAGGTTTGTAAATAATATTTACGTTGTGGTCGTCAATAAAAGCCTCCCAGCGTTTTATCTTTGCATTAGGATTTCTTTCTGTCACCGCAAAAGTCAAATGGTGGTCAGTAAATATATTTAAATTTTTCACTCCATACTAATAATGTCGGAGATTTTTTAAGGCCCAAACTATGGCCAGGAGTTCTCGCTCGTTTGTCGCGAAATGTGACAATGGGGGCAAAGCCACGAATAAAACATCTATAATAGCTAGCTAGTCCTAAAAATGAGCGTAAGCCAAATAGTGTTTTTGGGACAAGAAATCCTTAATAGCCTTTACCTTTTCAGGTGAAGTTTGGATACCACTTTTAGACACGAATATTCCAGGTTTTTTTTTTTTTATTAAAGTCCTTCCTAACTACAATAGGAATATCAGAGTCGTCTATATTATTAAAATTGACGTCGGGACAACCTGCAAATTCTAGCGGCTCAAAGCCGCTGTTATACGAGATGCAATTCTCTGTCAAGTTTATATTTGCATTGACTTGTTTTAACAAGTCTAAGCCGATATGAAGTCAAAATGGCCCACCTAAGGGATTTTTTTAGCTCGAACACAAAAGTGTGAAGTGCATCGTTTCTTAATTTTTCATTAAGGACTGCCGCGGCGACTTCGTCATAAGACATAATAGTTTTGTTGGTTAATAAAGTTAATTTATTTTCGAGCTCATCATAATATTTCAGTAAAGGCATATTGCCTTGCCTTAGAGTACTTAATTCCTGCTGCACCACATGTACTGGTGTTTTGTCTGCATATGTAAAGTCCAGTCTAGTAATAATTGCTCGAAAATTTAATACAGTATTAAAGGATGCCAATACTGCATCTGCAGATCCTCTTATTTTATTTCGAATAGTGGCAACGGCCTGGTAATGCCGTGAACTGCACTGGTAAGGCTCAAACACTTTATAAGCCACGTGTGCAGCCTGTCTCCAAGAGACATATATTTCCTATCTCCCATCAAAATCGGGGAACGATTTTATTACGTCTAGCTACTCATCGCATTCCAGACTTGGCACTATTTCC
>JAWNNP010003350.1:0-22166 GCA_035044805.1 Leucophenga maculata
ATCGATGGCCGAAGTTGAAGCCGAAATAAAACTCATTAAAAATAAAAAGTCACCTGGTTTCGATTAAATTGACGGCTTCACTCTGAAAAACCTTCCAGCCAACTGTGTTCGCTTCTTAACATATATATACAATGCAATGCTAAGGTTAACTTCTCAGTCAATGGAAATGCGCGGAGGTAATAATGATACCCAACCCAAATAAGCCTGAAAGTAGCACCTCATCATATCGTCCGATTAGCCTGTTGGATTGTCAACTTAATTTCCGATGCGATGTTGAGAAAAAACAATATTGTTCGGGAGTGTTTCTTGACATACAGCAAGCTTTTGATAGAGTTTGGCACCCAGGCATTATATATAAAATTAAAACTTTTCTGCCAGCGCCTTATTATTTACTGCTTGGATCGTATCTCAGTAACCGCTACTTTTATGTTCAGCAACAAAACGACTCATCTGCCCTGCATCCGGTTAATGCTGGGGTTCCTCAAGGAAGTGTTCTGGGCCCTATGCTCTACACTATACTCACAGCTGATATGCCTGTCTCAGACACCGTTAGTGTAGCAACGTATGCAGATGATACTGCTATCATAGCAACAAGTGAAGATCCTGTTGAAGCATCACATCTACTCCAATGTCAACTAGCTATGATAGAGGACTGGCTTTAAAAATGGAAAATTAAGGTTTACACTTAGAAGGAGTACGAGTCCAAAGGTATGACTCAATGGATGTGAGATTCCCCAAGCAAACTTAGGGGTGCACTTTGATCGTAGATTAACGTGGAAAGAACACATAAAAGCGAAAAGAACACAACTAGCACTGAAAACAGGCCGAAGTAGTTGTCAGAAATTAGATATGAGGTATATATATGGATTTAATGTAATATGTATAAAATGTAAAATGTATATAAAATACCTTAAGATTTATTATAGTTGGCCTCACTGGAGGTCTCTATACCTGTATATATATAAATTATATCATTACATAATTAGCTTATTGTCCTAAGGACAGATCGCTAATAAAAATAAAAAAAAATAAAACATTTCAGCCACATTTATTTTTTTTGAATTATAGCCGAAAATAGAACCTGGAGTCGAAGTTCTGGCTTATTATGGTTTTCTGTTCTGGTGGCTGGCACCCAGCGCGTCATTGAAATGCGTGTACGCACACAAACCGCAACTTGCTTAAAAAAATTTCAGAGCGAAGATTTCCTCCAACGAAATATTTTGTCGCCAAATGCTTTTCAAAATTAATACGAAAAGTCGATTGAAAAATCGCACAAGCAAGAAATGTCAATTAAACTTTGCACTTCATACAAATCAAGGCTAATCTTATTTTAAGCCAAAAATAAGCAGACAAGAAAATATAAAAAAAAAATCAAATAAATGCAAAAGAAATAAAAAACATCAAACTTTTAATAATGAAACGCAAATTCAAACAAACACACAAACTTTCATATGATGATGAATTTTCTTGTTATTTTTAACTTTCTAGCAGCAGACAAAAATAAAAAATGGAAATTCTTTAACACAGCAGACTGCTGCAAGTTGACATTAAGAACGCATTTGAAATCATACACGAAACCAAAAAAAATAATACTGAAGCCGATTTTGAGAAATTGAAATGTGATTACTACAGCGCAAGGATTTCGACGAAAAGCTAAAGTGAGCTTAGGTTTATTATTTTTGTTAGAATACGCACACACACACACACACACACACACACACACACACCCTCAACCAGTGCCTTGTCTTTCTTGACAATATTATTTTTAACAAATGCGTTTGCTAAGAAAACATTTCTTCCGCTTTATTTTGACAGCAGACAAACAAATGTCAGTAACTGAAATTAAAAAGCAGCAGCGGCAGTAGCACCATCAACACCAAACAGCAAAAACTGAAGTTACCAAAGAAGTTTTTCTCATACTGACTCAGCTTAGGGAGTTTGCCGGCAACAACAACAACAACAACTCACATTCCCAGTTTTCTTTCTTTCATTCTTTCTTTGGTTTTATTTTCCAATTTTGCACAGCGTGAAATTTTCTAAATGTCATTTCGCTGTCATCTCGTGGATAATAAGATTACAACTACGCTGAAATAATAGGATTCGAAACGAACGAACGAACGAACGAATGAAAGCAAACGAAAGGACGAACAAACGCATGAATGAATGAATGAATGAATGAAAAGTTTTTCTCACTTCTTGATACGTACTTGGCTTGGTTTTGCCTTTTAGAATTCAGTTGCAAGTTTGTAGCGCACTAAAAGTTTGCAATCTTCTCACTTTGCAGATATGTTCCGGAAATTGAGAGGCAGTCGTCTAAGACATAAACCAATAGACAGTAGAAAATAAAACAGACAGCACAAAGGATGAGTCTACACATTAGACACGCCTGTACGACTTGTTGACATTGAAATCCTGTCGAAGAATGACTTCTGAGTTGCGAAAACATTGGCAATCAAACAAACAAAGAATCAAATAAACAAACAAATTTGAACTGGTTAGTACTTCTAGTTATGCATGATTATATTCCTTGAAGTTACGACAGACACAAAAATAAAGGACCGACCATTTGCACGATCTAACATCAAACAGTATACGAGTGCTGGCTGAAAAATATTTGACCAGCCAAGTTCAGTGTTACACAACACTGCCACTTGGAAACATATCTCGATTAAAAAAGTACTTTATGATGAGAAAGAAGCCTGTTGGAAGGAGCGTTTTCACCTTTTGCAAGAATCCTCATGCCATACACGGTTAAATGCCGGTTGTACATTCACGAAAACAGTAGAACTGATGTCAAAATCGAATTGAAAATCGGGGCCGATGTTACGTTCATTTAATATAGGTAATACTCGATTAAGAAATATTCGCTTAAATATCTTTGAGAGTATTGGCAGTAAGATTATTGGTCAATACCATTTTTAATATATCCTTCAGCAAGTGAACTATGAGTAATAATGCATTAAATAGTTGCAGCAAGAATAGTACCCCTTTACAGTAAGAACTTATACAGTCTTACTATTGATGTCATTGTAATCAGTAGCTTTTCGAGGTTTTAGAACATTGATTTCAAGACTTCTTCATACGTAACATATCTAATATTCTTTATTTGAGGAGAAAAAGGGAGCGAAAGTTGTTGCAGTGTGTAATCAACATCTGCAGTTGTTTCTAGTTCAAATGGTTTGAATCATATGCGACACCACTTATTATTCTGCATTAAAAACGGTGTATTTCCTTTTTGATGTTGCATGTGAACCACCATGTATTGTCTGGGTCTGCGCTGCGAACTAAATCATCGAAGAAGTTCCTATTAGATTCGAAAAGTAACTTGCGCAAAATAACGGCAGCAGTCTGTTGTCAAGTTTGTTGCGCTTGAGCCTTATATGGTCAAGATCCTCGTATGATAAAAATGTCCAATGAGGAGTACTAGAACAATGTGGTTGCTGTTGGATTGTGACATAATCATTCTGTGGAAACAATTCTATCGCGTCATTAATATCATAACCAGTTCTCAATTCTCATAGAATTAAACAGTTCATCTAGCTTAAGTGTCATTTGAAGACAATAGTTTTTAAGAAATTAATGGTCAGAACTAAATACATCGACTCCGTTAATAAAATGTTTGGGCGAACCTGAACCTAAAGCGATGCTTCGCATTCTATTATTGGTGCATGTTGCCCTATATTAAATGTGAGTTGAGTCTAAGCAACAAAGTTTTGTTTTATAAAATGGTTATTGTGCCACCGTGGAGGATTGACTACGATACTTGGTATGTCTGCGGATACAATTTGACGTTCCTTAGAGAATTCTACAACTGTCATCAATTCAGCTTTAGACCCTTAGGATTTTTATTCGAAAATAGCTATTGGAGTAGCAAAAATCGGTGTCACTATCGGAGCGGTCGGAGTTACCTTACGTGAATTCATCTTCTTACGTTTAGGCGAGGAATTCAGACATTTCATGTCACTAAAACATTTTTTGATGTTTCAGTAATTTATCAGACATAGCCTTAAAATCGTGCTTGATATTTGTGAAACCATCTCTAGTCTGCTTCATTATTTTAAGGATCTCTTTTTCCGTCGATCTTCATAGCATCAAGAACGCGGCCTGTAAGCTCAGCACGTTTGCAGTGCGAATGCCAACACAACAAGAATTCCTCATTACAGACTTTGTTCTTGTGTAGGCAACGCGTATCGGAGTAATTCATCATTAAATTGAATATCAAAAATCAAACAATTTAAAAGGAGCCTAGTTTTAGTTAGCACTGTAATGCGCAGTGCAACGAAATAAATATAAATTTAAATGCTTTGAAACAAGATGCAACAACGTCTGTATGAGCCTTCGATTCGTCGCTGCAGCCATCCAGAATTATAAATCGCCCACTTACATCTCAGGGGCAGCTTAGACCTGCATCCAGTTTAGACGCGCCATCTTGTATCTGCAGTTTCTTATTGTAGCGCTTATGTGCGTTCTAAACGTAAGGCGCTTGTTCAGTATTACGCCTAAAGACTTTGTCTCCTGGTCAACCTGTAGACTTACACCTGATCCCTGCGCAGTGTGTAGCAAACATTTTAACATTTTCTAGGGTTCAGTTTGATGTTCCAACTGCGAGCTCAGCTATCAACCAGGTGGAAGTACGCCTGGACACCAGAAGCTGCTTCACACACGCCGAGTGTAGAAACAAATATCGTCCGCATATGAGGGGATCAGTGATTTGCTTTTGGAGATGACTGGAGGGATTGGCACATCTGCGGTGAAAATGGTATAGAGAAGTGGGTCACCAGCTGGCATCGTATGGGGGAGGGAGATTGAAGCTCTCAGTTTTATCTGGAATAGGCGTTTTCGCAGCTACGATCTGAATAGGAGCTAAAAGGCGTCTGGGACTTGTCACTTGATTTTTGCCTTAAGGATATGATTCACCACCCTGTGAATTTGCTCAAAAGCGCCAAATAATTTCATGGGTTGTATTTAAGGGATTCAAAATGACTGTTGATTGTTTTCCATTGGCTATTTATATAGAATCGTATTATCCGTATGACACTCGCCTGCGCTTAAAACTTTAGGAAGCTTTGGGTTAGCCAAATAATGCTGCAAACTATAGTCATGAGCAGGGGCTATGACATTTTTCCAGAATTTTCGAATGTCATATCTAAGAATCTATTTTTGTAGAAGAATGATTAATTGTGTATGTAAGGGGCATCGGAAATAATTGGAATTCGCGGCGGAAAAATTATTTTTATCAAGAATCTAAAGTATGTTCGCCGTATAATTAGAACTGTTTCAGGTTGACGTTTTCCAATTAATATGATTTCATTGAACTCTGTTTATAAGATTAAACTGTTTGAGGTATCGGATCTTATAAACAGAGTTCAATGAAATCATATTAATTGGAAAATGTCGTGTTATCATGCCTCCAAAGTAAAATAGACTAAACTTATTTATGCCTTTAAATCTGACAGTTTGACATCTAACCGCGATGTTAATCACTTAAATGTCATTGAAAGAAGCTATTTTTAACTAAAAATACAACTTTTTTGGCAGAAATATTGTGCAATCTGAATATTGTAAACAAAAATTATTGCATTTTTAAGCTTATGGAAATCTTAAATTCTAATTTAACAATTTGTCTGTCCGTACTTCGGTTCGTATGTGTGCTAATTACACAAAAAATCTCTAAATTATTAAGTTATTGTTCAAAAAATGTTAAGAATTTCATGAGCCTGCAAATGTTTTAAATGATTCAATTTAACTTCTATGCTACTTGTCTAATGTTAATAGCTTGTTGGAAACTTTTCAATTTTGCCTTATAGACGTCACACGTTTCGAAGTTTAATTACACAAACTCTTTAAGCAATTGCCCAACTTAAGCTTGACATGAGCTGTTCCAATATTGTACGAGTATGTTTTGTTTGTATTGGATTGTATCTATTGTCTAATCAAATAAAATAGATAAACTAAAATAACTTTATTGTTATTTACTTAAGTAAAGAAAAATATTCAATACATCACTTCGAATACTTTTCTGCCTGCTCTCGCTTAAATTGCATGGCATTCAAAATTCAACTGTCTAACAAGCGCAACAAATAAATAAACAAACCGGTTGTCTGTGAAGCAATTGTTATAGAACAAATATTTGCTAGACTAGAGTAGAAAACTAAAATTAAAAACTATTCTACAATATAATTCTAAATCTATTTCAATACAATAATTAAAATGATAAACTGACATCGCAATGTAAGTCGAGATACAATTAAATAAATTTAAATATTATTTTTATTACCTTTGAACAACACTGAATATTAATCCCCAAACAAACAAAACAATATAAATAAAATAAAACAAAAACCAAGCGAAAAATGCAACAAATTTATCTATAAAAATTGCACAAATGCTCCTCATAAAACAGTTCAATTTTAGATACAATCAAGTAAACTTCTACCAAGCTAAACTTCAAAATGAAAATTTTTATTGCAATTGTCTGCCTTGCGTTCTTCGCAGTCGCTGTTGTCGAGAGCGTAAGTAGTTAAGTTTTGACTAGGACAAAATAATAATTCGTAGTTTTTTATTTTAATTTCATTCATCAGTTAGCTGTGCTTAGTGAAGAGCATCAGGCTAGTCTTAATAAAATAGTCGGGGAGTGCTCCAAGGAAGTACAGCTGAGTGAAGAGGATGCTGCCAAGATTAAGATAAGAGATTTGAGCAATCCCAGCGAGACTGTTAAATGCCTTGCAAACTGTTTCTATGAAAAAGTCGGCGTCTTAAAGAATGGTGTTCTACAGGGGAAAAAGGTTATCGAGTATTTAAATGTTATTATGGCAGAAGATCGTGCGCAAGGCATTATACAGAAGTGCAGCGGTGTGAAGGGCGCAAATAATTGCGAAACCTCTTGGAAACTGCACGAGTGCTATGAAGCTAATCGCTCATTGTATAACTTGCCAAAATTGTAATTTATAATCGAGTGAATCTGACAAAAATCGGAAAACATTCTAGTTTTGAGCCATGTTATATTTTTTAGACTTGTATCGAAATAAGTCAAATCTTTATTGTTGAAATTATGATTTATAAAATGTACAGTCACAAAAAAATATTTGGTTAAGTTGTTAAATTTAAAAATTTTTCATAAAAATCAGCTCAAAGTTGTTCAGTGAATAAAAAATTCGCTAGCAGAAATAAATTGTGTGTGTTCCAGTTTACGATAATATTTCAGAAAACAGTTTAGGTATCAATCGGCAAAGACAATTCCAATAGTTTTATGTTCACTTCAAATCATATATACTACTTGGTTACAGCCATGAACTTGGCAGAACTTGGATCTGGAAGTTGATCTGGTATTGATTTGATTCAGTTAGTTTGATAAAGTCACTTACAAAAGTGAGAATAGGCACGGTTGTTATACAATAGATACATATTCTAGAAACCGCAAGGAGTAGCATACCATAGATGCGAGAACACGTGCTCCGAAAGTGTTTGGCTCTCTTATCCTATAGACTCTTCTCCTCTCTGATCAATGGTTCCGCCGATCAATATTTATACTTTCTTTAAATAAACTAGACCCAGACTGGGCCGTCACTGTAGCAGATCCTAATTCATATTGAGCTCAGTGGGAGCAAGTCTACGAGGAGTGTGGCATAAAAACAGCTGAATGACGCTGCTTGAGGGAGGAAAATGTTCTCATAAACAACTCAACATGTCAATGTGTTAACATATCAATTTAAATGACATAAAATTGTTGATGGAAGACAGTTTGAAAATATTTAATAAATATTTTCATTTATGTGAATATGCATTTCTATATACAAGGTGTCTGAAAATTTCCCGAATTTTTGGAATGAAATGAAAACAATAGATTTTTGAGTAATTGTTTTTTTTATTAGTCAAAGTAATTTCCCTCCGATTGAATACACTTATTAGCTCGATCCGATAATATTTCAAATGAGTGTTTTAGCTCATTGGCCGGAATGACAAACCGATTTTGTTGGGTTTTGACATACCGGGCGGCATTCATTCGGAGCTTTTACGCTTGGTTTCAGGGTCGTTTTGAAAACACCATGTCTCGTCACCAGTAATAACAATGTTGAAAAGGAATTTTTGATCATTTTGGCATCTTTAATGATGTCTTTCGAATGTTGAATGCGGAGCGCCTTTTCCTCGTCATTCAATTGATGCGGAACAATTCGTCTACACACTTTCCTGAAGCCCAAATGATCGACCAAAATGCGATGAATGGTTTTTGGACAATCGCAATTCCGATTCCATGAACCGCAATGACTATTCCAGCTCATTTTTAATGAATTCACTAACAATTTTGATGTTTTGTTCGTTCACTGAAAATTTCGACCGGCCCGAACGTTCATCGTCTTTCAAGTTTCCCGACCGTCTTTGAAACATGTATATCAGTCGTAAATAGTTGTACGAGTTGGACAATTATTCTCATAAATTTTCTTCATCAATTCGTGTGTTTCGGTAAAAGTTTTTCCAAGTTTAAAACAAAACTTAATATTGTCACATTGGACGCTCCACTAACTCCACTTCCACTTTTCCAAATGTCTTGAAGGAAATAACGATGAAAGATGTCCCTTTCCAACGCAAGTCCTCACCGAGAGGTGTAGCTACCAAAAAATACCCTGTAAAAAATTCTGTAATTTTGAGATACACCTTGTATACTTCTGACCAATTCGGATAAATAATAACGCTGTATAAGAGGTATTTTATTGCCAGTCTGGTGCAGGACTAAGTATATGGAGCCGGAACACTAAACAAATTTCGGAATTGAAAATATTTACAAAGACTAATCTTAAATGTGAGAGACGATCTCTTGTGTTGTAACTGTAAATGGGTCTCCGCTGTTAATTATCATCGAACTACCTAGAAAATTTAGTGAAATTGTTCAATGCTGTCAGGAATTTGGACATACGAAGCGTTATTGTAAAAAACCTTTTCGTTGTGCAAAGATTGGATCTTCTGATTCGCCACCACAGTGCGTTCATTGCCTTCAAAGCCACACAGCGAGCTATAAGGGCTGCCTTCCAAAAACTGATTATGTACCACCAAAACCCTATGTCTTATGCTGAAGCAATAAAATCGAATGAAGTGAATCATGACAAACGTTTAATGATGAAAATTAAATCAATGTTAAGCAAACAAATAGAGCTTACAAATAATTTACTTAACATGATGTCCATGCTTATGTCAAAATTATGAAAGTAAATTTACGATTAGCTTTCTGGAATGCAAACGGCCTGGGTAACCATTACCTTGAAGTCGAAAACTTTCTGCATCGTAAATATATATACACATTTTATTAATTTCTGAGACTCATTTCACATCTAAATCATTCTTTAAAATAAGAGGATACGATTTTATAACAGCTAATCAACATGACGACAGAGCTCATGCTGGTAGCGCTATTCTGATCAAATCAAACATAACAATCAAACATGAAGAAATGGAGCCTATCAGGACAACTTCAGTGCAAGCAACAGAAATTTAAATCAAGCGTGCGACAGGAGATTTTGTCATTGCTGCAGTCTACCTTCCTCCACAATACAGTTTGCTTAAAGAAGACTTTAAAAACTTTTTTAAAAAACTTAGCCAGATGTTTATAGCTGGAGGAGACTTCAATGCAAAGCAACCTTGGTGGGGCTCCAGGCTTATTAATCCGAAAGGTCGAGAGCTATACAAATGCATAACTGAGTGCCATCTTAATACAGTATCCACCGGCAGTCCAACAAATTGGTCTACTGATCCACAAAAAAATTGTTGACCTTTTAGTTTTGTGCGTTTATAAAGGGATCCCATCAAATATTTTTGATATAGCCACTTACGATGATCTGAGTTCGGATCACACAGCAATACTTATTAATCTTATTGTAGTCGAAAAAAACATTCTCAAAAAATCTTAACATTTTTACAAAAAATACAGATATACAGGGTGACAAGAAATAACCTGGACTTACATTTTTGATCATAACTTTTTAAGGAACTATATTTGAGAAAAAATGCAGATTCACAACTATCAAATAGCTATTATGTAAACATAGTATTCAGTCGGTTTCGAAGTGGCTTCTTTGGGCTGCGATGAAGAGCCCTAAGCGTTTCTGGAAATTTAGCGCAATGGGCCGCAGGTCTTCGTCCGATAATCGATCCCATTCTTGGAGCAATGATTGCTTCAGCGCCTCCAAACTTATGTGGCGTTTAGCGCATGCCCTGGACTCCAAAATAGACCACACACTGTAGTCCATCGGATTAAGATCTGGCGAGTAAGGTGGCCATTCACTGGATGTGATAAAGTCCGGAAAATTTGCTTTGCACCAGTCCTGAGTCAATTTGGCTCTATGAGCTGACGCTGAGTCCTGTTGAAACGTCCACTCCGTATCACCAAAGTGCTGCTGGGCCCAAGGAAGCACAACAGTTTCCAAAATGTCACGGCGGTACACTTCCTGATTGATTTTGACCCCTTGCTCGATGAAAACGAGGGGTGTTTTGCCGGTGGCGCATATTCCTCCCCAAACCATTACAGACTGCTCATATTGACGGCGCTAGATTATTGCAGAGGTACCTGGAGCTTCAGCTGACCAGCTTCTGTCATTTTGGTGATTGTGCGCCGGTTGGATGGTGAATATCTTCTCGTCCGTGAAGAGAATACGCTCCCATTTTTGACCTGCGGCCCGACGCTTCAGCTGACGGCATCTTTGGAGTCTCACGCGCTTATTGTCATCCGTAGGGCGTAGGGCTTGAGATGAAGTTCATTTTTGGCAATCAACCGAACACTTTCTCGATTCACTCCGATTTCACGGGCTATTTTTCTGACCGAGACTCTGCAATTCCGGGTGATCCGCTTTTCACGATTTTTACTATCCTTTTCTCTGCACTGCAGCAATTGCTCTACGGGCTGGTAAAATCCTACTACAAATTCGAATAATTAATAAAAAATCGCAAATTAACCAAAAGCATCTCGATCGAATGCAATTGCAACGGCTTGTTTACTCTAAATGAAATTTTCAATATGAGGAGGACGCTGAAAACAGCGAAACATAATTTGAACTCATTTTTATTTCAGTTAGTTCACTTATTTCCATTTATCTTGCTAATAAAATCTCATAAATTGCTGGTTTTTAGTTCAAAGGGGCAGTGTGAACAACTGAAAGAATAGAAAACACATACAAATTATTAAACTCGTGATTTTTTTATTTTACTGACGAGTGTAAATTGGTGCCAGTAGCTGGGTATCTTTGGAGAAACGATTTTCGAGGATATTTGTAGATCGACTTTCAAAATTGTTCTTGTTAACTATTGAACACAGCTTTCAAACGATTTCGGGTTCGTGAAATTATTTTTCAAACGAAAGTTACAGCCTCCAGACCTTATGGTGCCAGTAGGTGGACACTTTTCACTACCAAAGGTGAATTATATCTAATGAGTTCTAGGAAGTTCATCATTGTCGGGGTTGCATTACACATTCCACAAACCTGTGACGATGAGTCTGCAATCAAACTAAAAACTTTTCCATCGAGCGTTGTTATAAATTAATTTGTGATCCACTTGCATAGAGTTCAAAGTTATTAGAGGAGTTTGTGATATTTCGCTCTATTTGTTGGCTTTGTCTTATGGAATATAATTTTAATTGGCCCGCAAAATCGAGTTTACAAGAGTTGCTAGTTTTGACATTATCTGTATTTATTATTTACAATTATTTACATTTCTAAATGTGATTGGCTTTGGTCAACCATATTTTAAAACAGACTTCAGCTGACAATTCTGATATATCTGATATTTTTGTTTTTTAATCAAAACATCGTACGAGGATAAAATGTTTCACCCATGATTTTTTACTTTAGACTGCATTAACTGGTAAGAATATTTCGTGAAATTTCTGTTTAATCTGCTTCCACAAATAATGAGAAAAATTATTCAAAATAATGATAGAATAATAGAAATTTCGAAGCCAGATGTTTCAATATTTATTTATCATTTTTTCTAATTTATTTATTTTATTTATTCTAATGTATCTAGTTTTGTGATCCAAATTTCAACCTTAGTACACTCATTGGTCGTGAACGCAAAAACTACTAAATATTAATAAATAAAACTCGTTGTGCACATAAGCCTAATTAAATAAAAACAACAGCAAATGTAAACAACTCTTCTTTGTAAATTTAATATCAACTTCAATATTTATATTAATTGAAGCAGATTGAAAGTGTTTCTTTTATTTTAAAAAACACTTGTGTAAAAATGAAAATTTGAAAGTTTTTTTTTTTTAAGTAAGAAAAGAACAACAAAAAACTGACAGACTTTCGGATCTGCCATCTTTGAAGACATAATCACTTCTAAACTGTCGTCAGATTAAAGTTGTTATATATTTTGCAATTCGGATTGTTGCCATCTTCCAAAAATACTGCATAGCATCACTGGTTAACAAAACAATAATTAGTTCAAAGACTATTTAATTTTTAGGTAGAGTTGAGCGTTTTCAAAGTCGCACGCACCCCTTTAATGTTTCAACAATTCCAAATTTATTCGAAACATAAA
Organism: Leucophenga maculata; assembly: GCA_035044805.1. Classification (NCBI taxonomy): domain Eukaryota; kingdom Metazoa; phylum Arthropoda; class Insecta; order Diptera; family Drosophilidae; genus Leucophenga; species Leucophenga maculata. Next base: position 12,529 of record JAWNNP010003350.1, read on the forward strand.
TATCAATTTTCCAATACTTGATTTCATATTTAACGCAAAAATTTCGAATTCTGTAGACATCTTCAACGCAGCACCCACCAAATTTTCATTCCTTAAGCTTCTTCTGGTTCCGCTCGCTAATCGATTTATTGACTTTCTTCTTCTTCGAGACAGCCTGCAGGCGATATTTATTCTTATTTGCCCAAAGTACATAGTAAAACTTGCGACGATCGCTCAATCTTGCCCATTTCTGGCGTCCCAAGCGTACCATAGCCGGCCATTCCAGTAGTGTGTCACGACCGCAACGACGTAAACTTTCATAGAAATCTATGAAGTAGAGTTCCATGGGATTGGTTGCATGCGTCGTATAGTAACGCATCAGTCGACACATATCGGTGGAACTCATTTTTGTGATTAATTAATTGTAAAAACCACGCGAAATCTAGACCAAATTAATTTCGAAACGATTTTTTTTTTATTTTTATTATTTTTTCATAGGAGTAGAAAATTTTAGCTAAAATGAATTTTGTTTGATTTTTGCAAAGCGATTGCTTAGATTATATTTCTCTACTCTTTGCTTATGTCTAAAAATCTGATGAATTATTTGACAAATAAAATTAAGCGTACACGAAAAAGTAATTAGAAAAAAAAGAAAAAAAAAAAGCATGATCTATTCTTTCTTCTGTGCAATGAAGTCACACCTTCGCAAAGTTGTTTGCCTGTAACTCTTTTCTACCGCTGTCTGTCTGGCTTTCTGGCAAGCGGTTTGCTGACGAGCGTAGACTATTGAACGCTGCCAGCGCCTGCGGCAAACTAATCAGTTGAACAAGCGTGAAGTGCGCAAACAAAGCTTACAGCTAGACAAGCCGACTGTCTATGGCACAGCAGAAGAAGTTATATGAAAGCAATAATACCTAAAAAGAAATACTTTCAAAATTAGATCAAGTCTGGCTCTAGTCAAAAGCTTGACTGACAGCCGGCCGGCGAAATTTGCCACTCGAGACACTATTTTTATTTTTGTTTTCGTTTTTTTCTCTTTTATTTGCCTTTTTACCCAATTTTATTATCTTCTTAACAACATTTACCCGAAAAAAAAAGAAAACAAATCATCGCACAAAAAAAAAAATTTCTGCAAGTATAAAAATCGCAAAAATTGTACATCATGCATCACACCATATCGAGCTACAGTTCAGTAAACTTCTAAATAACAAACTTCAAAATGAAAAGCTTCTTTGCCATTACATGTCTTGCGCTCTTGGCCGTCGCTGTAGCCACAGTAAGTAATAAGAAGATATATTTTTCGTTTAAACAAAACTTAGCAGAACTTTCTTCAATAACAGCCCGTTGAGCTAAACGATGAGCAGAAGGCGCATGCTAAGAAACTCGGCGAAGAATGCGCCAAGGAGCTCAATCTAACCGACGAAGAAACCGCCAAACTGAAGGCCAAGGATTTCACCAATCCCACCGAAAATATTAAATGTTTCTCAAACTGTTTCTTTGAGAAGGCGGGCACCATTAAGGATGGTGTTGTACAGGAGAAGGCTGTCATTGAAAAACTGGGCGGTCTCATTGGCGAAGAGAAGGCACGCAGCATTATGGAGAAATGCAATAGTTTGAAGGGTGCAAACCACTGTGATACTGCCTTCAAGCTATACGAATGCTATGAGAGCAACAGACTTATGCTGGCTTAAATAGAAATCATCGTAAATTATTGAAGATATTCATGGCATACACTTTTAGTTGAAACCCGATTCGAATGAGCAATATAAAAAGACTGAAATATGTCATAAAAAATAAATTTTCGTTGTTTTTATTTATTTACTTATAGCTTTTATTTGCGATTTAGGTTTCGTGATTATGCAAAGAATTTTCAGAGTTGCTTGTTAATAATTGAAGGACGACATCAACTATGGTAGTATTAATATATTTTTATATGGTATATCCAAAGGGCAACATAAAATATAAAGTTTGTGTACAGGAGAAAGGAGATGAAACAGACCTTATAATATGTAGGTATATATTCTCTCAGAAGACGACTCGATGTACAAATGTCTGTCTGGAACTTGGAGACTTACTCCCTTTTTCATTAATTGAATGTGTTCCCCTGTAAGATTTATCCCTGTACAAACTGTTACCTCTTTCGAAAATAATAAATGCAAAAAATTTTGATATTATTTTAACTAGATACACCCAATGACGGTCTTCATTTTAATTACGCAAATGTTCCACTACTAGTTGCGCCATGGAAACTTGTTTCCTCGCTTTGTAAGTTTTGGTATGAAAAATATTTTGTAGTTGTTGCTTAATTTAGTTCATTTGTGTATTCTAATAAAATATTCCATATAGATTTAAATGGGACCATTACCCACTGTACAAATCTTGCCCAGTTTTTGAGTTTTTCTATGAAGATTTTGCTTTTTACTAGAAGTGTGAAGTTTATATCCTAATAAAATTTTTTTCGCACGAATCTAGACCGGACTATAGCCCTCTTACCAATCTAAGGTTCAAGTGGGTACAAGCTAACTCGAAGCACATTGGTATTTCTTGTTTGTTTTGTTTTAAACGCTATATCAGTAAATTTGGTAGATATTAGGGGTTCAAAATCAGCTGTCCATTGGTCCGATATTTAAAAAAAGAGCCAAAAAAAAAAAAACAGTTCAGTATTATTATATCCCTTTCCATTGTAAAAAGTTTCAGTGGAAAAATATTTTTTATTAAAACCGGTTCAATATTTTTGGCGTAAAGCTTCTTCATATAGACAATAATAACCAAGAAAAAAAAAATAATATAAATTCTAGTTGGACCAGGTCTTGCGAGTTCATCGCCTTCAGCATTGAAGAAGACGTCCCAGGCCCCGATATTTCTTCCGTAACAGATTTATCGTGGTCCTCTTCCATTTTGAGCCCAACATACGCTTGCTCAAAAAATGTCTCCGGTTCTTTCTCTCCACTGCTATCATGTGATGAAACTTGGGAGTTATCACATGTACCATTGCGCATATAACAGAGAAATTTAAACCAGATTTTCTGCATCCACAGGCTTTCTGACATCCCTTTTGCAGTTGCACCGAATAAATTTTAAAAGAGCTTCTAAAGCTGTGGCGCAGTCAAAAGAATAGGATCCATATCTTCGTCGACAAATATTACGGAATCGAATGCTGATAAAACACTTATTCCGGTATTGTTTATTAGTGTATCCGCATCTTCCGTGGGTTTTTTGACTCAGAAATTCTCAGCTTCAAATTTTGTCTTCAAAAATTCTAATGCGGCGGTTCTTGTTTACATCATTTCCAAGGAATATATTTTGTGATACAGCTGTTTCGTAAAAAAGTATGTTTTATGAAGCAGTTTTTCGTGATGATCAGGATCGCTCCACATATTTGATACCACGATTTGCTGCATCTTCCGGATATTCGTCGCGTACGATTATGGCATTGGATTTATATTCAATTCACCGAGATGCTAAATGACTTGGTGTAATAAGTATCCTACATCTGTAACATACATTGTATCTCCAAAGTTATTGCTTACAGAATTTGCGTTATATACAAATGATGTAACGCATTTATGCATCATAATGAAAATGGGGCAAGTTCGTACGTAAGGTTCCTTTTCAGATTCTTTTGCAATGAGCATTCCTAGGGAACATTAATAAAGGATTAATAGGGCCAATAAAATCTTCTATTCGGATACTTGCATTCATAATACCAAGATATTCTATTCCCGCTCGTATCTTTACCGCTGGCTACTTAAAGCAGTATTTTGACACTATATACTCTCCGACTAGTTAGGCCCTGTACCGAAGGTACAAGAACCCATTTGTTTTATGCAAATGTATGTAACAGGTAGAAATAATGGTCGGAGACCCCAAAGTTACCCCCATTATGGTCAGGAGTGATAAAGGAGTCGATATAGATGTGTCCGTGATCTCGGAAATGGTAATATATAGACCCTTGTTGCATTCGACTAGGACTTCACCGGAATCCCTTCATCCCTTCCCCATAAAATCCTCATCAAGAGTAAAAAAGTGTAAATAGAGATAAATAAATGACGATTTTATAAGCAATTGAATTTGAACGACCTATGATACTTCCGTCCTCCCTGTTCTTTGCATACATAAAAAAATGTTTTATAAGGCACTAATTCGTGGATTGAGAAATGGGATGAGCAAAATACTATTCGTTAGTACCATTGTTCTTATTAATTTTCATGTTGGTAACTAAAATGTTTGCCAAATCAAAAATGAACTAAGTTAATTGGGAAGGACTACACAAATCGTTTACAGTGCTTCAACATTTTGCAACACTAAAAGCTGCTTTACACAATTTCCCATAAACGAATTAAAGTTTTAATAGCGTCATAAAAACGCACTTAAAAATGTCATCATACATTGTTAAAAAATATTGTTAAATGCATTTTCAGCGGCTTTGCTTAATTGAAAACAATTTCAATACAATTCACTTCAAGTTAATTGCATGCCATTTACGAGTATTCACTGATTTGAGGTAAAAATTGGACAAAAAAAAACTTATTAAAATTTAACAAACGCTAACAGTAAACAAATGTTGGAAAAAAAAAATAAATTCGACTTCGATTTATTGACTTTTTAAAAATGTCCTAATATGAGGTTAATTTGTTAGGTTAAGCTGCCATCAAATAGTTGGCTGATAAACAAGGAAGAATGCTGCAGTCGAGTATACTTCACTTTGATTTATCCTGTTGCCCCATTGAACTTCAAATTTGTTTGGAGACATTTTCCTATTTGGTTTAATGGAGAATAAATTAGAGTTAGTGTAAGATATGACAAATATGTCTTATACAGATAAACTAAGCCAGAAGAATATTATTTTTCATACAAAAACCCAGAAAGGGGGACAGTTGCTTTAAGGAGCTGCCTTTAAGAGTGGTTCGATACGGAGCTTTATGGAAGATTTTAATAGAATTCGAGTAAGGCGACAAAGCATATGAAATTTTAAACGAACATACCCATTTGTAGAATTGTAATAAGAAATAATCTTCGAATTTTTCTTTGACCCACTCAATCAATATAGTCCATTTGTTTTTCTGGACGATGTAGGATACTAATGTCGCAATGTCATTGAAAGCAATTATTTATTTTGTGCTTTCAAATCCTCCGTCAAGTTCAATACAACGCATTCTCCAAGGTTCTCTATGGTATGGTTGTATGTTCGAAACGTAACCTTGATTTGAGTACCCGGCTAACCATAACTTTATATTTCAAAACTTCAAAACACCCTATTTTATGGGTTTTGATGTTATAAACTGTTCATCAATTGTCACATTCATAGAAGCAAATTAATAGCTGCTGCACAACTGTCTTTGACTTGACACATCATCGAAACGGAGCGCACTTGTTATCATATGGAAAGTACCCTCAGACATTATTAATTGGAAATTGTGCTTACCCAAAAAAAAAACAAGTAAGGAAATTTCAGTCGGGCGTAACCGACTGTAAGAGGCCCTGTACCAGTTCAGGTCGCCTAACAAAAACATTAAATGTTTCCCGAGCTTATGAACAAACACATGACCACTTCTCAATGCGTGAATATGAATGAAAAGAAAAGACGGGGTCGTTCAAATTCAATTGCTTATAAAATCGTCATTTATTATCCGATTTTGATGAACTTTTTAGATTTTTGCTTAGAGGGACGATACTATACTGGTATACTCAATTTTTTTTTTGTGCCGAAGAAATATTTTTTCTTGGGGGTGATTTTTCGACTTTCGCGCACTGTTCGTCTTTGCCATGCAGTGATTACTGGTTCGTATGTGCATCGTACTCGTATGCCAGTAATTATGCGTTCCATGTCGGTAGGATCCGAATTGGCTCGATACAGCTAGTATCCAGCTACCTGTTCTTGATACGTTATTTGAAAGAAATTCAGCTCTTCGGAACAAGTCTTGCAGCAACGCGTTGTATACCAAATTTGTTGTGCATAAACGTAAGTTCTTTCTCATGTCTCCATGTCGCCAATACATGAAGGATCTCTGTCTAGCTCACATGGTACTTTCCATTACAATTTTCTTTAATTTATCGACGCACACGCGTTGAAGGCCATTCAGAACGAATCATGTCTTCGAAAGTCTCCCAATTATTCTAGAACGTTTTCGTATAATTAGGTACTCCATGTTTCAAAAACAAAATGTGTGGTGACAATCCAGGAATATTGTGTGAACTAAGAAGTTCCGTTGTATAATTCATTGATACATTTCGATCCATCAACGAGTAAATAATTGTAATTTGTTTCGATGCTTTTGGAATGACTTGTCTACTAATTCTTCTTCTAATTTATTTTACTTAGTTGCAGAAAAAAGGTGAAAGTACGATTTTTTCTATTTTTTATTCGTAAGTACAGTGCCGATACCCATTTCGAATAATTGTTTTGAAAATATGGCAGCTGATCGATCATTCTGAACTTGATCTTTGTTGACCGTAAAGCTGTAATTCATTGCTGTTGTATGGCTACTTTCTCAACAGCTCCCAAGCTTACTAATGGGTTTCAACATATTGTAAGACAAAAATCCTCAATGAAGATTATCGCTTCATTGTATATTTCTTCTACAAATTCCAAGCCATGCTTATATGTTTCTTCACTCATTATGTGCAGAATATCTTCTGCCATTTGCTTTCTGCAGTTCTCCCACAACTGTGCAGATTGTCATGACAAAGATGTAGACAAAATAATTGTGAAGAGCGTATTCAATTGAAATGGTTTAGAAGTAGGGGATATATCTTCCTCGCACGTATTTCCAAACGCCAAATAATCTATCTTGGTATCATGTTCCATAAACCTTTAGACTGGCCAGCATACTCACCAGATATCAAACGGAATTAAAAATTTTCACAACTTGTAGTTTTGGTATTTTGGAAAAAAATCAACCGGATATTCTTTCTGATAACTTGATTATTTTTGTGAAGCTAAGAGTTTTCTAAAGTAAAGTAAACTCCAACATTTTCAAGTGCTTAAATTACGATTCCGTCGATGTTAACAATTTCTTTTGTTTTTTCGCCAATCAATTTTTACATTCAGCTGCATCCGTTCGTGAAATACCAAAATTGTTATTAATTAATTAGTGGTCATGCGTAATTAAAATAAAATACACAACAAAAGCATAAAAATGTCGAATGCATCTAGGAACAATGGCTGCTCAACTGACTGAATGGACTGCATTTGTTGTCTGGTTGTCTATTTAAATGCCTGCAGCGCACTTTAAGCCATTGATAATGTTGATGATGATGATGATGATGGTGTTGGTGTCGGTGATGGTTTTTGTCCTTTTCATGCTTAATTGGGTCACGAGTCAACTGCTATTGTGTTTGTTTTTAACCGGCTTATGTGCCAATGTTGCCATTTCGACACGGCGTGCGCGAATGTGTGTGCATTCTCGCTTTAAGCTTTTCGCTGCATGTAATGGAAACAACGCCCTGAGTACATTTTGCTGTTGCGCTGATTATAAATGCATTAATGTGGCAAATAACTTTATTAAACTAATTAAAAACCACGGCATGGCGTTAATGTTGTAAGAATTGTGCAGCAAGTGCTGCAATAGTTATGTGTATGTAGTACATAATTGTACTGCATGGTGCATGTTTCAGAAGTTCAATGGAATACTCTCCACAAGTTTGCCATATTGTTATAGATATATCAGGTCTAATGTTTTGCTGCTACTTGTTATTCATTTAAAGTAATTACAGTTTGATTTCATTCTTTAATTTTGTTATCTTCACATAATATAGATACGATTTCAAAGACACGATTCTTTGACGGTAAGAAAGTAGAACAAACGTTTTTTTTGTGCACCTTCTTTGCTTCATCACATTGCTTCACATATTGTCAAGGAATTCAGCTTAAAACGTAGCCCGTCATTTAAATCTCTCTCATTCATTTATACTTGTATTAATGTGAAGCAAAGATCCAAACAATCCTACATGTGAATTTTGCAACTTAAAAATTTGGTTTACTTTTCTTACAAAAACCCAGAAAGTGGGACAGATTTCTATTGAGACAACCCCTTATTGTAGTCTGATCTGTACCTATATGGTATATTTTCCAATGATAAGCTTAGAACAGACCGAATTTGATGTTCCTAGTTAAATTAAAGCCAACCATATGCAAGTTTTCTTAAATAAATTCAGGTGGAGTAGGGTTGTAAGTTGTGACTTCACTCCTTATAGAGAGGGAAGTGGTAGGTATATTGAATATATGTGGTCTAAAGGAGGAATAGAAGAATCTGAACATACTAATTTTAAGGCTCTATTGCTCGTTGTTCATATGTACAACTAGACAAACGGACAGAATATCATGTTAATACCGACCCGACTTTTGTTGCTAATCAAGAATCAAGAATACAGTGTAGACAAGAAAGAAAAATGCCGTAGGGTGTATGTTCCTATCTAGATTCGTGTAGTATATTTTATTGCCACAACAACAACACAGAACAGAATTGTAAGAGCCCCATCTAGTGGAACGATATTGCCCTGAATAGAATTTTTGATAAGTAAATTTTGCAGTATTAACTAAATATTTGTTGTAAAAAACTCAGATTGAGAAAGTTTGCAGGGTAAGCCCCAATGAATAGAAGAATTTAAATATTTAATAATTATAAAGCTCTATCAATTCTAGTCTCCAAGATGTCAAACTTTCACACGGACAGCCTGACAGACAGCCTGATAGACGGACATATCTATATCGACTCGACTGGTTATGTTACATACATAAAAAAATATAAATAATAAAACTAACTGTGCCATATCTCGATCCTCTCCTTTGCCACTGTATTGACGTAAGAAATGAGAGAGAGAGAGAGAGAGAGAAAGAAAAAGATATAGAGAAAGGGAAAGAGAGAGGCAATTAAATAACTAATATCAGCGACGATGTATGGCAATATATACAAATAAAATATCGATACTTTCCACAATTTTATTTTGAGGAGAAATATCAATACTTTCAAGTATCAAGGCATCCTTAGATAATTTAAAATCAATCAATCAATTTCTGCTAAAATACCATAGAATTAGCCAGGCTATAAAAAAAGTTTATCTATTACCACCCAGCCATTTCATCAAGTATGGAAACCGTAAAAAGTCACAGAAGTCTAAATCTGGAGAATATGCTAACCCAAGCAGCATAGAGCTGCAAAAAAATCAATAATAGATACATCGATTATTTTTAAATCGATGATTTAAAATATCGATAAATTCAATATCGATGATGAAATAATCGGTGATTTATATCAATTTCACGAATTCATAATCAATATTGCGTGGTAGTCTGGTCATAGCCTAGACTGTTCTTCTAAAAAACACTAAACTCTAGATAAAATCGATTATAAGCAATAATAATCGATGAATTGTTGATTAAAATCGATTTTATTTCGATTTTTTGCAGAATTGAAGTTTATAGCTTTCTGCCTTGGTGACTACACTCGTCTGTTGATGGAAAACCCGTTTTTCTTCGCCGAATGCCCCCGTTTCTGCTTCAAATCAATATCGAATCTGTCCAAATCTGAAATAATATTCACAGGTGATTGTCTTATACACTTCAAGGTAATCGATGTGAATGACATTGAGTGCATTTCAAAAACAAAAAAAAAAACAGTGTTCCTGACCTTTTTGACCTACATACCCAACTTGGTCGG